>WSLM01000145.1:0-15746 GCA_019677335.1 Ceratobasidium sp. UAMH 11750 | reverse complement strand
GTGTGCAGGATCGTACAACAGCGACCCGAAGTTGTTTGAAGAACGACCGAGCAAAATCTCCCGGTGCGCGTAAAAGTAGACCCGATCTTCAGTTATTAGTACGACGTCTGCGTCTTGGATGTCCTTTTTTTCGGGGTTGAACCGGGTGGACACGGACACAAGCGGTTTTGATTGGTCTTGGATGGGGGGTGTTAGGTTGGGAAAGGGTATTCGGTCAAACGCGACGGGGTTGGGTTCAGACTGCATACAATCAGCAAGCATTGGTACACGAGCCACAATATATGGGGTTTACTGACCATCGTAAAGGTTCTGGCGTGAGGCTGGCGGGAGAGGGCGTATACCCAACATATGAGTTGTTCGTGAGTTTTTTTCCCTTCTCTAGGATAGTGTTTTCGGAGGTAAGCCCGTGCCGAGGTTAGGATCCCACATGTTGTAGCGTTACGACGTCCCATGTGGGTTTTTTCACGGGATTGCTGCGGGATGATGCCTACGGAATTGTTCCGGGATCACTGGGAAAGCAACGGAAACGAGTGCAACGCCGCCCATACGTCATAGACAGCGATAGCAAAAGCTTTTGCTCGGGCACGAAAAAAGGCAAACATGTCAAAGCATGCCACAATAGATCTACATGGCACCCGGATGTCAAGATACATACATTGAAATTTAGATAATATTCGGTAGTTTTGCGCTCAGGCGGGACTAGATTCGTACCTCGAACAATCCCTCAATTGGCCCTTAACTCGAGTCGAACGTTGACGTGCGATTTAGGCACTGGGTGCCGAAACCTCGAGTAACAGCAGCGCTCAACAGATGGCGGTAGCCTGGTTACGGTTAATATATGCGCCCCTTTACATTGGGGCGACCCGCCTAGGGTACGAGCTTAGTGTCATTTAAGCCATTATGAAGCCCCGATTAGTACATTTACTTTCCCTGGCGCTAGGGAACAACCTGGTCTTCAGGGTCTTATGTTGGGTGGCTGGTTTCTGCTAGCAGCCTCGACATCCCTGTGCATGAACCTTTGTGTCCCGCTCCATTCTCCGACATTTTACCACGTACCTACCCCATCTCTGCCGGAAGGGTTGACGCAGTCGGCGAGCCGTGCCATCTTGTGTTTTCAATCACATAGTTATTTATATTCTCCTATAATACATTCCACCACGCGAGCCTCAGGCCCAGCTCTAGCGTAGGCCTTTGGCAGCTGGGGGACTTGAGTTTAGATGAATGGCTAACGAAATACAACTCATGCAGACAGAAGAAACCGATTTTGCTCATGACATATTTCAGATCATATCGTGGCTTTTATTTTGCTCCACTCGTTCACCAAAGTCATTGCTCGCCCGTGCAGCGCTTGACGGCACTTGACGCATGGCAGCTGAGCGCTAAGAGGTGCGAATACCTTTGCCAGGTTGTTAGGATGACTTTGTATTACCACGGACGAGCAAGCGAGTGCCCAAATGCGGGGGATCTTCTGCCGAGTCTCTTCATCGCAGTTCAGCGCGGGGGACGGCGTATGGGATGGCGGAGGGGGGTATAATAATCGCTTAAGCGCGGCGGTGCGCCCAAGATGAAGAACTGTCACGAGTCAACCATCAGTGGGCCGAAAGAGGTCCAAAGAACTCACAGAATAAGCGCCGAAGATAGATCGGACCCATTTGCTGGGCAAGCTCGTCCGATATATCACTAAGCGGTACCTCAAGTGTAAACGTGCTCACGGCAACAGCCAAGGATTCGAGTGAGTAGCAAGCGGCTAGCGCATACATGGACAATGGCTCGACGACGGCGCCCTGAAGGTATAGCATGTATGGCTCCGAATAATGAGTGAAGACATGCTCGAGGTTGTAGCCTAGTTCGAAGAGAGCGGTGGTAGCTGCTCGCAACGTGATAGGTGCCGTGCGATAAGACTGAACCGAGAATTTGTATATTATGTGGAGCACCAGGTTGAGTACGTCCGACGGATATTCTATAGCGACCACTGTCGGGACGAGCGCCAAATCAGAGACCAACATAGGCTGAAATACGTCGATTTCCGCATTTATATTGGCAGGAGGCTCTCGGAGAAGCGACGTAAAGGAGTTCGAGGAGCCACGGAGCAAAGTAGCGTGGTGCGCATAAAAGTAAACCAGGTCTTGTGTTACGAGAACGAGGTCCGCGTCTAGCATATCGCGCTCCTCCGGGTTGAAGCGAGTCGACACTAAAACGGGTGCTTTGCTAGATGTACTCTCGGCCACAGGGGTTGGTGCTCTGGGGGAAGGTTTTCGTTTTCGGGGAGCCGGATCATCGACGGACTGTATTCAAGAGTGGATATGAGTTTGTGTATGTAGTAGTCAAAAGTCTGTAATACCAACCGCAACTCCAGCCATAGCTGCGCTACGGGATCGGGTCTGGGGCATGGTAAAAGGGATATCGGATTGAATACTCTTGCATTGTGCAAGCCTGCTTATATTCATTCGGGTGGGGAGATGAGTATAGATTTTAGCATTGCGCCGGATCGGTTCAGGAATTCATGCGGCTGCGTGTGGCTGCCAGTAGATCAGTGTTGAATGCCGAGAGTTCAGCCCCGATCGAGTTCCCGCGGAATGCCGACGGAACTCGGCAAGTATATGCGTCATAATAGCTACATTTTGTCAACCTGGACACTGTATAATACAATCGCTGGGCTCCATGTGGGGCCTCCGTGGAGCTCTGAGCTCAACGTCTCTCGAATGAGTCTAGCTCCCACAAAACCACCCGACCGTTTTTTCCACCAGCCGCAAGCCACCGCGAGCGTGCATTCAACTCAGCTATAGCTGTCACGCCGTCTTCATTTCCACTGCTCGACTCAATCACCTCGGGGTTCCAGTCTCCGAAGAGTCTTTTTCTTGCGCCGTTCCTATCCTCCAGGACCTTGTTCGCGAATGTGAGAGCGAAGCAGCCTTCCTTGAAGTGTTCCAGAGTTCCCAACGAACGCATCTTCCTGTGAATATCGTGTGTTCCGTAAGTATTCTGGACATCATCTCCACCCTTTAGAACCGTAGACTGCGTATTATCTCCATACCTTCGGCTGGTAGAGTAAAGCCTAATCGCGCCATCCCAGCCGGCAGTACCTAGTACTCGGCCATCTGCGCGAAATGCGACAGCACCATTTCCAGGGTACCTCGTTGTCAAAGGGTCAAAGGGCTCCTCCGAATCGGCAGGAACATCGCCTAGACTATACCGGCACACCATCTGGTCCGCTGACACGGTCGCCGCCAATGCGTTATCTTGGGCTACAGCCATCGCCATCACTAACCCCCACACGACGTCACATAAACTTTGCAAAAAGTGTAAAGTAGCTGACATACCGGCCTCGAGATGATGCTTTACGCTCCACGCTAGATTCCAGCCTTGTCCTTCTACTGACGTGTGGGGGTCTAATAGAGCGCGTGTCCAGAGCGAAACGGCGCCACTCTCGTATGCGGCGAGAACATGAAGGTGAGTAGACGTCTGCGATACGTGAAGTGACATCACGATTCCTACGCACGCGGTTGTTGGATCGGCAAATAGCGCCCTGGTTTCCGACTCAGTTCCATACCTGTCTTGTATACGTCCCTACCATCATCGGAGAATGGCCTCCTCGGGGTTGCCCCTTTGATAGTCCCAATCCCTGCGTGCAGCCTCGTTGCACTCGGGATCTCCCACACGTCAATCAACTCTGATTCGACAAGATTTGGTAGCGCGAGTAACGCCTTGCCTTGAGTTGTCGGAAAGAGCGCAAAGCGGCAATAATTCAACGTGTTGACGTCCAAAGAGAATAAAATAGTCGGGGTTGCAAGCGTTGGGGAATCGGCGGCGTCGGCGAGAAGGGGCATGGCTGGGGTGAGTCGCCAAACATGAAGTTTGTAATCACGGCCATGGCTACCTCGTAACTAAAGGTAATTAAATTAATGTATAATGGTACCATTTCCACGCACGTAATGATCTGGCCCTCCCACTCCTGTACGCCGAGTACGCTGTCCGTATGAGCTGCCCAGTCCGCCACGGGCCTCCAAGTTCGGGTAGAAGTAACCGTAACCCGCCCAGAGCTGTCCCCGGCAATTAAATATTCATTATCCAGAGTGAATTGTAGGGTGTTGATCTGTACTGTGTGCGCACGAAGTATTCGGAACGGTGGTGGCGGAGTTTGCGATGGCATGTTGTGGTCGTGGACCGGAAGAAGTTCCGAAAATATCCAATCTTACCTTGTATTTACCCTTCATGTCTACACCACCACCTCGGCCCCGAGCTAGCGCATCCACAATAGACTACTCGTCCAAAGGATACTGGATCTCTAGATTCAACCACGAACAAAATTTCGAATGGCTTGTGTCATCACCCTCACTCCTCCCACACATCACCCGAGCACTCGACGACCTTGATACCAAGCCACTACGAATACTTCACATTGGTTGCGGCAACTCGGAGCTCTCGCTGGATCTTCGCCAACTAGTCGAGGGGCGACCTACAGCTTCAAATATAAATATCGTCAATGTAGACTATGCCCCACCAGCTCTCGAACAAATGCGGGCGGCCGAGCTCGCGCGTTTCGGCAATATAACCATGCAATGGGAGGTCTTGGACCTATTGGACTGGGGTTCAATGAGCCAGTTTAACCCCGAGCGTACGGTCATTATAGACAAGTCATGCGCGGATGCGATTGCTTGCGGCCAAAACATTAGAACACCATTGCTCGCTGGAGGGACGGAAGGCGTTCACCCCGTGGAGGTTCTC
The DNA here is from genome assembly GCA_019677335.1 of Ceratobasidium sp. UAMH 11750. Classification (NCBI taxonomy): domain Eukaryota; kingdom Fungi; phylum Basidiomycota; class Agaricomycetes; order Cantharellales; family Ceratobasidiaceae; genus Ceratobasidium; species Ceratobasidium sp. UAMH 11750. The sequence continues at coordinate 11,021 of WSLM01000145.1, read as the reverse complement.
GCTCTGTACCTAGCTGCTCTGGTCATGCCAGGCTCTGTTTGGCTTGCCGTGTCATACTCGAGTGGACGTTTTGACTTCCTGGCTTCCCAAGACAAACGGGGGCCGCAGACATGCAACTTTTGGCAGCTCGAATACGCAGAACGAACCCTTGCCCGCACCGAAACAAAAGAGAATGTACATGCTCCGGAAGTATACCACACAATCTTTGTCCTCAGACGTACTGCCCAAAAATTGTAACAATTGTCAGGAACAATGTGGAGCTAAACATACATTGGCAAGGTTCAAACTTGTATAAATAGGTTGTTACAATCCTACGCAACGAGCTCCAACACGGCGAGCGGCAGCCCCGAGTTCAAAAGCCTTTTGCGTGTGTCATCGTTGCCCAAGACTCCTATTTTGCCTGCCTTGGCCCCCGCCAGTACACGCCGCCGGTCGTGTGGGTCAAGTCGGGCAATGAGGTACGCATGCATTCCCCACTCGGAAAAGGTACTAGGAATTTCCGAGCCGAGGGCCTGATCTAAGAGAAAGCGTGAGCTAAATGAGATAACACCGCACCCATGTGGATTCATCGATTCATGTGCACAAGCGGCACACCAGCACCCCTCCCAGCAAACAGCCCCTAGAAAATGTGCAAGAATTCTTACCATGAAATAGTTGCCCAACCTTGGCCCTCACAGCACTTAAAACCTTTTCCCTCGGTCTAGGCCCAAACTTCTCGCACAGTGCCCAAGCAGTTGTCGTTTCAGACACCATCCTTCCTTCATGCTTCCTCTTAGCCGCCTGCTTGGAATTGAACAGCTCGTCGACCGCTGCGCACGCCATCGACTCCAATGAAGTACACAAGGCACCACCATCGCAACCTAGCTGGCTATAGTAAGCATAGATCCTGCCGAGCGACGTGTGGTATCTGAGGAACCAGGCTGGCCCGCCTTCTGTCTGAGTATGGAGCTCGATTTGAGCAAGAAGCTGCGTTGCGATACTGTTGATGGTATGTTCTGGATTGAGAAGGCGACCAGAACGAGCCGGATCTCGGGTGGTCATGGGGGAGGATAAAGTTAGGGAAGAGGACTCGCGTAGAGATGGTAGCCAGGCCGAGGGAGGGGTCGTCACAGTTTCCATGAAACTATTGATATCTAATTCTGCCGGGGTCTACCATGGATATTTAGTGCTTGTTTTGGCTTTGCACCACAAAATCGAGCCCACCAGTCGTAATAACGCCTCTATTACATCCAGCCGAGGCCGCCAAAACGCCCACTCCTGCATTAAGCGAGCTGCGCATTGGGTTCCAGCAATAGCAAATGCATTGATGAGCAAGCGGGACTTAATATCACGTTCGTCGATCGCAATGAGCGTGCGCACAGTCGTCGAAGCAAGCAAGGCCGAAAGCGGAGACGGGTTGGAAGGAGTTTGAGCGATGCATTCTGAGTCGAGACAAATGAATTTGGGTTAATAATGACACGATAAGACCAAAGACAGAGACATACTAAACGCTACGTCAAACGCGCCTTCTAAACTCCCTACGCCCCGTTCCGCATCGCTCCGACCTCCGCAAAACGGGACGAACCCGCGGATATCGAACAGGGCGCGAGCAGAAGCACAGACAGACCGGCTGCTGGGCGCGCCAAATAACGATTCGAATACGCGCTGGTCGTCGTCATGAACGAGTGCGTCCCAGACAAAACCTTGTATAGGACCATTGTCGTCCAGGGAAGGCACTCGAATATGAGCGGCTACGATAAGCGCTCGCGTGCGCGCCGGAAGAGCGACCAGAGTCGCGTGCAGGGCCCGGGCCGGGGCAGGACGCGGGATTCTCGGATTTGTGAGGAGCTGGGCGAACGCGATAGGCACCGGGGCCCCGAAGTCTGGCCAAAACGGGTCAGCGAAAAGGGGGCAAGGGCAAAACACTGGCGCGCACCGAGCAGACGCTGGAGATACTCTGGTGTCAAAAGTCGACCGCGACGTCTTATCGCATTCCACACAATGAGCGACAGAGGGAGAGAGGTATCACGTAGATAGAGGTAATGCTCGTCCTGAACAGTTTCTTAGCTAACATGTCGCCTTGGAGCCGCCCACGCACCTCTGACAGAGCGAGAAAAAGCTTTGCAGTGTGGTGAATGGCCCACGGCTCGTCGACAGCCAAGAGTACCTGAAGAAGGACCTCAGTCGGTAGGGAAAGCAAGGTTGTCTTGTCGTAATCCATGATGGTTGCGGGGGCAGGGGGTGATAGGCGTATATGAGGACCTGTTGAGCTGTCTCGCTTGCTGAAGCGGGGGCCGTGGTGGCCGGGTGTACCTGTGAAATACCCCGTTGGCCATGTGCCCATTCGAGGCGTCTTATCTCATAGAGCTCGCGGAGCAAACACGCGAGGTACCGATGGCGTCACAACAAACCCGATCAGGTAGGTTGACTGGCGACTGACTAAGCGGCGCTTACAGGGAACGCATTTACCCGAACGCGTTCCGGTCCTTTGCGCCGCGGCCTTACGAAGTTAATGCTGATTTTATGTAAAGCATCTCCTAAAATATACGTTCTCCTCTACTAATGGCTATAAGCTCCTGTGCGACTGCGATCCACGTTTTCCACGCAACTCGTAAAGTTGAAAACCTTCCCTGCCGTCAAACCTGCCAGCAACAACGGATCAGCAAAGCAACCCCAAGCAATGCTGCGCCAAACTACACGCACATTCGCGGTTTGCCCGTCATCCCCTCGAAAAGTCGAGGCATTGGTGTAGATGGCAGCGATGCCTTGCTCGAGTGCAAACTCGCACGGTCCACTATGGCGTCTCTAGACCTTGGGCCGGTTTCTAACTCGGGAAGCACTACGTCCCCGTCGAACAAGGCCTAAAATGGGTCAACGATCAAATGCAGGAGCAAAAAAGTGATATACCCACGGCCGTCTCCTCTAGCGATCGATTTTTTGTCTCGACCACAAAAAAGTAGATAAATACTAGCTCGAATATGAGCCAAACCGTAAATATCAGGTCTACGTCATTTTCATCAGTCAACCCGTATAACATCATTCAAGAGAAGACCTGGCCTACAGTACTTGTACTTAAGCGCTGCAATCGCGATGGGGTCCGTCTGCCAACGAGCCTCGATAAACAATCAGCCTACACGTGAAAGAATCAAAAACACGCACGTATTGGCTAAAGAGTAGTGCCGACATCACTGCTAGATAAACCATCGCAAGCCCCTTGGCGCGCAAGAAGAATGGTAGTATTTCGACACTATACGAAATTACCACTATTCCGAACCAATATGTCAGCGCATATACCCACATCCAATGGAAGGGCGTACGAGGGGTATAGCCTATCGCATATGAAGCCCGGTGCACAAACATCATCGCAAGAACTCCACGTGCCGCACGTGTATTTTTTGTAGTTTGATATATCCCAGCACAGGTCGTGAGAATGGCAAGACTGACGAGCTACCCGAAGCCAGGTGGTGAGCCAACACGCAAGTTGAAAGCAATTATGACATACCATTCCAATATTGCTCGCCAAAAACAGTTTTCGTCGCCCAAACCTATCAATAGACATTGATGCGCTAACGGCGAAGAAGACTAACCGCTCAAGTTAGCAATTCATTCACTAAAACAACAAGCCGGAAGGCCTACGATTTGACACTGCAATGCAAGCATTAATCAGTGTTTGATCCCTGGACTTCACGATGTCAATCCCGTTCAACACCTAACACCGCGCATATCATCGTCAGCTCAAGCCTGTTCTCCTAAATGAAGGAACAAGGATATACCGGTGCAAGATAACGACCTATCAGCCCGTTCCCACTCAGCTGCGAGAATACGGCGATGGCAATAATGATCCGCATGCGCCGACGGTTTCCCGGGGTACGGAATAGGTCGAGCCATCCTGAGCGGTCTGGGCAACGTCACCATTCAGCATCCCGGAGAATATGAGCACGAAAGAAAGGGGTATAGAGGACTCTCACCTAGCTCAGCTTCCAACTTGATCGCCTGCTTAATCTCGTTATACTCGAAATGTACCAGTGCGTTGTTTTCCCCCCCACCCGCGTGCCACTTTTTCAACACTTCAAGTGCTTCTTGATCTCGACCCACAGACATCACTACGATGATGATGAGCAACCCATTCTCTAAGAACGTTAAGCTTAGAGCAAGCGACGTACGCCATCGAGGACTGTCCGGAATCAACCACACAAACATACACTGAGTCAAGCTCGAGATACCCTGGAGAGCAGACGGGATGCGCCAGGACCAGTCATTGGGTATTCGAAATGTACCGAATGTTGTCCAACCTAAGATGATTGTTCATTAAAATCATATTCAAATGGAAAGGAAAAGGAAGTGATGGGACGTGCCTGCAACAATCGAGCCAGAAAACCACAGGCAGTTGTAAAGTGCCGTGAGCGGCGCACGGTGGGTTGGATACGCAAGCTCAGAAATTAAGAGTGGCGAAGCCATCGCCTCCTAGAACACACGATTCATGTCAGCATACAGTCTGGCGTGGCATCAAATGGATCGAATCACAAGCATCGTGCCAAACCCAACCAACATACGGGCCACGATAAACATGGTCATGTTTCTTGACAGGGCCTACCAAACTAATGTCTTTAGTTTCGATCCCCTGTACAAAAGTGGACTTTTAGTAGACGCACCTGGACGATCGCACCAGTGAGAGCGATGCACGCCCCACCAAATATCCCAGCACAGCGACCAAACTTATCCAAGGCGTACGGTGCTAGAGGTATTACACACAGTGATCTGCGTAGCCGAGTCAGGCACACGGCGCTCGGACGGAGGCTATTCAATTTTGAAGTGGGTGTGAAAAATGAGAGCGGGGAGAAGAAATGACCGTATGTGGTCTGATCCCGGTGAGGTTGAATTGGCAGGAGGCTCGAGCTCTGCACAATATAGGAATACCCTCGTGTAGAGAATGCTCACCCAATGCTGTATCCTGCGTTGAGGAGGCCAAGTTGCTTGGGGGTTGGGTGTCCTGGTGATGTGAGTGAGATTAATTAGGATGGAGCCGGTGGGTTAACGCTCACCAAAGTACTCTTTCCATTGGACCACAGACTGAAGCCCGTTCATCATCGAGCCATCTACCATTCAAACACATTAGAGAATGGTAAATATTACGTAGACGAGAAACAAGCGGTCACCAAAACCGGCTGAGTATGATGAAACCAGCGGGACGACTAGCATCAAATTGAGAATCAAAAGGTCTGCATAAATGCAGATCTATCTCTGCATTGGGCATATAGGACGCAGTCCACTCACGACGGTGCCTCCACCACCGTCCATTGTAGAGCACAATTTCCTGCGGAGGGCTGACCGCACCCACGGGGGCCATGATGAGGAAGATACAAGCTAACAACCAGCCTAGAGTTGTCTCGAAGGTAGTAGAGGACACGATGTCGAAGCGTAAGGGGGACACGCGAGTGGGGATCGCAACGGTCGAAGAATTTTATGAAGGCCGCAGTCCCAGTCATTGGAACCGAAAGGAGCCCGTGGCCCGTGGATACGCAGCAGAGGATATCCTGAACGTTTTCACAGCTGAATTACAAGGCTGGGGGCTGTCGCCAAGAGAGCGCCACGCTCCGTGATCTGAATAGGGGCTCGGGTTCTCGGTGAGATCATGTTAGATTTGCACCCCGCGTGGTTAGCGCTCCGTGTGATGATAAAGGCGCTAGAGGCTGTAGCAGGCTAGGTGTAGTGCGGAACACCGAAACGCACCTGACGGGTGCGGCTACGCCACCACATTGAGGCACTAGTTCCGCAATCGAAGTGCCCGTGACCGGGCGGCCCACCTTACTCGCTCGGAGAACTTCGTGTCTTGTATCTTCGAAAACTACACTCACCTTAACAACATGTTCGCCGCCACCGGGCCCACGCTTCCTGAAAGGTGGGCTCAATTAGGCGCTGGAGGGCTCTGATCCCGTCAACGATAGCTGTAGAGCGTGAGGTTGGTTGGGGACGCCCAAGGTGTGGAAGCGTCCCAATTACTACGCATACAGGCTCACAATGGGTCGAAAGAGTGAACTTCAACCAAAGTAAAATGGATGGGTATATTTTTGGGACGGGCCGGGCTGGCCCGTTGATGTTTCGGAAAGATGACTCTAGTCTTGGTCCTTGTCCAGCTGAAAAACTCACTTTGTTACATGGTGATTCTCAGGGTCTGATTACTAATCTAAACCCTTAGGACCCCTCACTTTTGATGGGCATTGTGGTGAGAACGGGGAGTGCAGACCTTGGCAAGTAAGGTGGTATCGAGCTATTTGTAGTTCGGTGGTTAGCTCTTCGGAGCCTCCCATGTCTCTCCGGCGCTCATTCAAATAGGCAAATTTACAATCGCCCATCCCTAAATTCGAACACTACTTCCACCATTCATGCGCAAACTCAATTATACCTAACTTCTACAACGGTTCTACTTTGTATAAGTTACGAAAAAAAAAAAAGTGACACAAGAACCAGATAAAAACGAATTAAAGTACTGGCAACGAATTAGGTATTTCATAGGTGCCAAAAACAAACCATTTCTACGGATCATGTTAGGCCCAGCCCATAACTATAAGCTCGTGTGCGACCGCGATACGGGCTTTTCAAGCAAATCATACAACTGAAAACCTTCCCTATGGTCAAATCTGCTAGCAACAATCAACGGGTCAGCATGGAAACGATAAACAATGCAGCGCCAAATTGCACGCACATTCGCGGTTTCTCCATCATCTCCTTGCAAGGTATAGGCTGAGGACAAAGTGGTAGCGTTGTCCTGCTCGAGTACGAGCTCTGATTCTCCGCCATGACGTTCCCAGGCCTTAAGCCGCCTTCTATATCAGGCAATGCCGCATCTCCGTCGAACAAAGCCTAAACACAGTCCGGCAACCGCACGTAGGAGCAGAAAATAAAATGCTCACAGCTGTCTCCTCCAGCGATCGATTCTTTGTCTCGACAGCAAAGAAGTATACAAAGAGTAGCTCGAACACGAGCCAAACTGTATATATCATATCTGCGTCGCTTGGGTTAGTTCATCTGTGCGATACAATGTAGAGACCGGGGCTCACAGTACTTGTACTTGAGTGCTTCGAGGGCGATAGGATCGGTCTATCAACAAACCCCTGTAAACAACCCGTTCAAAGGTGAAAGCACCTAAAAACGCACGTATTGGCTAAAAATTAGCCCTAATGTCATCGTCAAATAAACCATCGCCAGTCCCTTGGCACGCAAGAAGAATGGCAAAATCTCAACGGTGTACAAAACCAATACTGTCCAATACCGATAAATCAGCGCATATACTCACATCGAATGCAAGGACGTACGAGGAGTGTAGGCTATTGTATACCAAATCTGATATAGAAATATTGCCGCGAGAAATCCATATCTCGCGCGCGTCTCCCCTGCGTTTTGGTATGCTCCAGCACAGGCCGTGAGAATTGCAAAACTGACAAGCTACCCGAAACTGAGTGGCCAGCCAACGCACAAGAAAGCAATTGGGACATACCATTCCAGTGTTACTCATCAAAAATAGTTTTCGTCGCCCAAACCTATCAACAGACATGGATGCGCCAACAGCGAAAACAACTAACCGCTCGAGTCAACGTTCTATCCATTAATGGTATGAGCTCGGGGACGTACTATTCCACATCGCAATACACGCGTTAATTAGTGTTTGATCCCTGGACTTCACAATCCCGATCCCGTTCAACACCTGACCACGCGCATACAACCGTTAGCCCAATGTTTGACACATTCCAAACTGGGGGATAGCATACCCGCTCGAGGTAATAGCCGATACATCCATTCCCACTAATCTGCGAGAATAGAGCGATGGCGATAACAATACGCATGCGCCTGCGGTTTCCTGGCGTACGGAACAGGTCGAGCCATCCCGAGTGGTCTAGACAACGTCCTCGCTTAGCACCTCATAGACAGGGCGGACCACCAAGGGGATAACAAGGAGTAAAAGAAGAGAGCCCTCACTCTGCTCAGCTTCCGAATTGATCGCCTGTTGGATCTCGTTGTACTCAAAATGTACCAGTGTGTTGTTCTCCTCCCCACCCGCATGCCACTCTTTCAATACTTCCAGTGCCTCTTGGTCTCGCCCCTTGGATATTACTATGGCGATAGTAAGAAACCCATTCTCTGAGTAGAACAAGTGACGTACACCAACGTGGACTGTCTGGAATAAACCACACAAGTATGCATTGGACCAAACTCGGGAGGCCTTGAAGAGCGGATGGAATACGCCAGGACCAGTCATTGGGTATCCGAAGTGTACCGAATGTTGTCCAGCCTGAGACCGTCGCTCGTTAGCTCATATTCAAAAAGGGGCGAGGAGACGCACCTGCAACAATCGATCCAGAGAACCACAGGCAGTGATATAAGCCTATCAGCGGTGCACGGTGTGTTGGATACGCAAGTTCAGACACCAGGAGCGGCGAAGCCATCATCGCCTGGAACACACGACGCATGTCAGCATACATCATACCCATAACAGAAGTAGATCAACTTACGAGCGTTAGGCCGAAACCCACCATGAAACGAGCTGCGATAAATGTGGCAATGTTTCTTACCAGAGTCTACCAAGCCAGCGTCTAGTGTCGGTCACTTGTAGAAAAATGAGATCGTGGAGAACATACCTGAATGATTGCACCGGCAAGGATGGTAGACGCTCCGCTGAATATCCCAGCACGACGACCGAATTGGTCCGAGATGAATGATGCTAGAGGTATTGCGCATAGCGATCTGCATAGCTAGGTCAGGCACACGGCACTCAGATATAGAGAATACTCACCCGATGTTTTGGATTGCGTTGAAGAGGCCGAGTTGCTTGGCGTTTGGATGGCCTAGGCAACATGAGCGAGGTCACGCCGATGCAGAGTAGGTCAAACGCCCACCAAAGTACTCTTTCCATTCGCCCACAGACTGAAGTCCGTTCATCATCGCACTGTCTGCCGTCCAAGAACGTTAGAGAACAATATTTATAGTGTAAAGAGAGGAATAAGCGCCCACCAAAGCCGTTTGCGTATGATGTAGCCAATGGCATGACGAGCATCAAGTTTAGGATCAAAATGTCTATCCAGATATAGATATATTGCGATGTCAAGGACACAGAGCCCAGACCACTCACGACGATGCTTCCACCATTGTCCGGTGTAGAATGTAATCTCCTGCAGAGAGCTGGGCGGGCCCGCAAGGGGCATGGTGATGGTCAGTCCAGAGTAGTTTGTGGGAGTGTAGACGTCTTGACAGCGGCGCGGGGTATGCCGGGGTGCAGAACGGGGCACACGAAGAGCTGGAGGTCGGTCTTATAGACACAAAGACCGAGCAAGATAATTAGAAGCCGAGTGACCAGCCCCTGTACTGGGGCCTTGGAGGTCGGTGCTAGTCCGTCTGCAGACAGATCGTCATATTGAGTTGGTGCGATATCGGTAGCTGAAATTACGCAGCACGCCGTGTAATGTTACCGCTGTTTGGCAGGCTTGTGGAGCCTATGTGGCCGGCAGCTGGCTGCGGACTTGGTACAAGACCGGCTTGAAGAATCACCTGTGGGTCCAGAACCTCCCGTTCAAACTTCCAGATCTGGTGGATCTATTGATGTAGACCGTGGCTGCACTAAGCCAGACTCTGCGGATAGCGGGACTGAAGTGCATGTAAAGGATATTCCGAATTATATTTTTGAACGCATATACGGTCGAATCGTAAGATGAGGGGCCATCTACAGTATCTATCGCCAAGAGAGCACACAAGTAGAGATCCCCGAGTTCGACTCGTCCCCAGTTTCAGACTCCGAACAGGGCTTTATTTACAAGTGGGATGTCAGCTTGCGGAGGCAAACCATAATTATTCTCCACGTGCCAAAAGCTGCGCCAGCGACACTGGAGCCTCACTCCCTGTGATCGAGCCACACACGCACCTGGTTTTGGCCTGCCTGTTATGCCCAGAAACAGTTTGCCACTCACACTACTCAAACCACTCGGCGTCTTGCACCGACGGGCATCGCAGACACACCAAGTGCGTTGACTCCAACGAGTGCACGCGAGGCTGCAACAAGCTACTAGAGGTGCAGTGCAGGAACACCGCGGCATACGTATCGATACGTAGACTGCGTAGCTCGATCATAATATGACCCGCCTCCAACTACGCCATACACAGTCATGATTCCTCTCCACGTGGGCTGAGCCAGCCCTCGATCACGTCAAGATCCCGGGCGTACTCCTCTTGATCACTCCACATCAAACAAGACTCATTCACCTGCTCGATCTCATCACTCTTTCCTCTCACGCTCCACTTATCTCCTGAGAATGGGCGTTTTATGAATAGAATGCTCCATCTCGTCTGCTTGGTTGCCCGTAGATTTCATCACCCGCCATCATCTCGGGAGCCCCTATCAAAAAATATACAATATCCTCCGCGGATCGAAATACTGTACGATCTTTTATCTACTATGCTTATCAAGAGGTTCCTTTTTCACAAGAATGGGGATTCCAACCTCAACTATTGGTCAAATGACATTATAACTATGAAGTTACGTGTGAATCATCCTCAAGTGCAACCCAAAATTATGATAAAATTTTGTGGGCTACCAATGCTGCTACAGCACGACGCCGGTCGACGATGTCGTGAAACCACCAGGTTCCCTCCGGATGTATCCTCGGAAGACCGCCGGGAGGTCACGTGCATGTGACTCGTGAGCTTACACATCAGTCACCTTGCACAAGTGTAACGCCGAATAATGGTAATCCCCACTATAAAAGGTGAATGTAAGGCGTAAATGTGTACATATCACTGAATAAAACAAATTTATTGGAAACTGAGCGGCATTGCGATGCTTGTATATTTGGTGAGAGTGACGGCGAGCCAACATGTCACGCATTACCAATCAGCCTTGATTGTCATTCCGGTGTCACTGCGGGAGAGTCCGGTCATACCAGCGTCACAAACAACATCACCTTGCTTGCAAAGGTCACTCCCCCCCACAATTGTCGCACCATCAATCTGAAGGGTCCAAAGGGTCCATATTCGTCAGCAGACCCTTAGAGCAGCCT
>WSLM01000144.1:0-20435 GCA_019677335.1 Ceratobasidium sp. UAMH 11750 | reverse complement strand
ACGGACTCTCTCAACACCATCGTGTGATTTGCCGTTTCCGCCCGCTCGCCGCTATAATTATTTAATCCTCCCCGCTTTTTACCCTCTTTACCGCCCCCCCCCCCCCCGGGGGGGGGGGGGGGGGCATACCCCTGAGTGTACAGCAATGAAGACGTGTATCAAAAACATATGTCTATAGAGGTGGTTGTCTCGGCGAGGCAAATTCACTCATGTATTTACATTTTTGATATCCGCTCTCGTTGTAGAGCTTTCGTCGGAATACCGTTTCAATCCTCTCGGCGTTTAATTTTGATCGGTCTTGTCTGAAGTGTATGCGCTCCTAGTGCAGACACGTTAGAATACTCGTCAGCTCAACCTTGTGAGTTGCCTCCGCGCATGTTCCCCCACCTAGTTTAATAGGCCCTACGCTAACTTGTGTACGTTAAAGAGTACTTGCAAGATAGTAGCTTTTCAAATTTATTTACCAGTCTTCCATTAATAACCCCACAAGCTGATATTTAGGTAAGGGTGTGCATATGGTACACGATGGCTACGGGCACTTCTCAGCAAGAGAAGATAACAACTGTAGGATAACCTTCTCCCGCAGTGACGACTAGAAGATGTGGTCGGGTTATCGCAAATTCGGGCTGGAAAATATAAAGAAAATGAGCATCAGAATGTGCAATATACTTTACCTACGGAGCTACGAGTTCTTGGTTGGTTTACGGACAAAGGATGAAAACGGAACAAACCTATAGAGTAACTTGTGGTACAAGAGTCGAGCCAGGTGACCCCACATTATGATGGACATACTCTTCCGTTACAATCGAATTTTCGATGGGCTTGATGTTATTGGTTATCATCTCGAGTCATGCCATGCCGTGGTAGGACGATACTCTGTAGATGATCGTTGTTCAGAGGACTCTCGTAAACTCAGGCTTGGGTTTGTGTGGGAATCACTACTAGACTATATCAAGACTGAGGCCGGGCCAGCAAAGGGTCTGTTCGCGATGTGCACCTATAGTTGCATTCGGCTTGGCGGCTCAAGGTAGTTAGAGCCCAAGGATAGAGGTACTGTAAGCCATAGTCGATAACCAGTTTCGGGGATCCGCATAGGGTGGAGACTACCGGCTACGACTGAAAAAAGTATACGAGCATAACTACGGGCTTCTCTTCTATCATAATGAAATGTGGTAATATACGCAACGCTAAGGAGATGAGGAGGTTGTCGGGGAGTGCTTAGCTGCTTCCAGATGTCCCGGTGGACATTCTGCGTGGGGACCATGGGAGCGGGGGCGGGATGCCGCCAAGGCAGCGGGCTGAACTAGGCGCAGCCCAGCAAACTTTCATCTCTTGTTACTGCACGCCCTCTTGGAGTCGAGCAAGCGGTTGTAAAGAAGACGGAAAATTCGGAATTGTCGTAACTGTGCAGTATTAGTCAGCAGCGATGTTGGCGGACAAAAGACGCCGACGACCACACCGCCAACACGCCGAGCACACGACTAATCCAGGCGACTATAGCCGGCGTGCCACCCTTACCGTTCCCCCCACCATCGCGAACAGGGACATCCGCAGTGGCTTCCAGGTCTGCATAGCAACCTCATCCCTCGCGTTGCCTCTACGCATTTGTTAAAAGTCCGGAGAAAAACCCGTCGGCGGATTGTTCCCTCGTGCCTGTTTGGAACTCGCTTAGCTGTGTACTAAGGCACTCGCTGCGCTAGTGTCTGCCCTCTTGTCTGCCACCACCTCGTTCCTAATACTCCAGTCGATCTTTACTTTCTTTTCGCGCCGGTCGCAGTCCAGTCTACACTTGTATCAGTTCACACCATCCAGAATGTACTCTCAAACACTTCTCGTTGCCCCCACTCTCCGTGTCTCGTCGCCGCTCTCGCCATTGTCGGTCCCCTCGATCTGTATTTCCCCCGCCGCAGATGCTACCATGCACCCCGACACCCCTGCGCTCGAGCCCAGCTCGCCCGAGGCACAAAGCCCGCGCTCGGTGCACCTCTTGCCTCCACCTATCCTCTCCCCACTGCGCCGCTCGCTCGCCCCGTCGGGAAAAGTGATGGACAAAAAGGGCCTCGACCAGTCCACGTTTGAGGATCTTCTCATCGCCAACAGGGAACGTGCCGCGAAGCGTTCAGTCAGCGCGGCCGACCGGCTTCGGCGCGAGGTCGTCGTCAAGGCACACCACAGCAAGCAAAGTAAGGTTCTCGCCGTCTTCCTTTCTTGTTGGTTGCTCATTCTTCCCCGCAGTCGAACGCCGCGCGCTGTTCTTGTCCAAGATTGCTGCCCCGCCGTCGCCCACGTCTGCAGAAACGGCTGTCACCCCGCCCGAGTCGCCCGCCGTCTTTCATTTCACGCTTCCCAGCCCGGGTCTCGCATCTCCTCTTGAACTTTTCGAGACTGTCAAGTCACGCGACAGCTGGGTCGAGCATGTCGACTATAACAACAACTGCACCAAACGCATGCCTTCGCGTCTTCCATCCCTGGACCAGATCACCGCACGCCTCCGGCCGACAGTGATCGTCGAATCCCCAGTGCCTATTCTGGCGGTTGACAGACAGGACGAGGTCAAGCCCCGTGCCTCTCGTTTGCCCGACTCGATCCGTGCTTCAACTCGCGCACGCTCGACGTCCCCGCCCACCGTTGTTGTAACCCCCAGCGCACCCGCACCTGTCTCTGTCCCTGCGCCGGTTGCAGTAACATCAACCCCACCTGCCCCGATCTCGCCGCCCAAACCCAAATCGGTCAAGTCCGTATTGGTGCCCCAATCTATCCCTGCCCTCAGGATCAACCACGCCCCATCAGCCACCACCGCCATCACTGCCGTTGGACCAGAACTCGCACCCGTCCCAGTCATGTCCTGGCGCGACCGCGCAGCACCAACCCCGCGCAAAGAACGGGAGGAACCACGCCTCTGGCGTGACAGGCAAGGCCAAATCACCTCGTGGCGCGAACGCGAGCGTGAGCGTGAGATCCCAGTGCGCAAAGACCCCGTCCGACATGTGGGCGTTGCGCCAATCAGCCCTCGCACGACGTTGCCCCTGCTGCCGATCGGGTCATGGCGAGTCGAGCGCGAGGTCAAGCTCACCGAGAGTGAGCGCCGAGCTGTACAGGGCCGGAACATGTTGGACAAGCTTCGAAGGCGGATTAGTGCGCCTGCTGAGATGCAAGGAAGCATGAAGCGGGGTGTACCCGTTGGTGGATTTTAACATCCCCTCGCTTCTCATTCGACCTTTTTTTTCATCGTTTTGGTGTTGAATTGAACCAAATGGGTGGACTACGATTGATTGGATTTTTGGAACCGGACGACAAGATGGACACTTTTTTTTTGTTCGCGTGCTGTCGACCAACAAACTCTCGTTTGACTTTTCTTTCATGCATATAGTTTTTAATTTGTTTGTATTAGCTAGCTAGTCTAGGAAGTGTGTGACCTCTGTGAGGCCGATGCTTTCTTTTACTCGAGTAATGAGAATTTGTATCAGTGGGCGGGTTGGGAGTGTTGAGCGCTCTTGGCTCTGCTGTGATGTGTTTAGATATGTTTTGGCACGTGATCGGGCATCACTTGGCCAGACGCATGAAACATTTATTTTAGTTGAATTGAATTGGCTTTGCGAGTGCAATCCAAGTGTTCCTCAGCTCAAACCACATTGATCTTTTCGAGCGCATGGCAGAGGTGGAGTGTTTGGGCGAGGGCACGATAAACTGTTGATTCTGCTCGCTGGTTTTCGTTGGCCCTCTCCGGCGGGCTCCTCTCCCTCCCAACGTCTAATGCAGTTGTAAGCTAACCAATGCATTATATCTTTAGTTGAGGGCTCTCGACGCGATTTTTACCTCTCTAGCACGGTGCAGTGATGGAATCTCGCTGAGGTACTTGGACCATTCGGTCACTCATTTTTGGATCACCCCGCCCCTATCGAGTTCCAGGGCTCGACTACCAAACCTAAATGGCGCATACATCGAGCGTTCATGGATTCAAGACACGTGTAGCTTGTACGGGTTGATATATTATCTGCTACACATACTTGTACTGGCCATAACCTGGTCCCTGAGGACCGAGGTCGTTTCAGACTGACCCGGCGGGACGAGGGAGGACCAACCACCAGCCCGATTTCGGGCTTGCAGCAACTTCTTCTCAATCAAACAAGGTGCGAGAATCGTTTGAAGAAAACGGGAGAGGAACGGGCACAACTGGTACTTTACAGCGGGAAACATGAAGTTGTAACCTCTAATTCAATCGGCATGGGATGGATCATAACACGCTACCCATTGTTCTCCAAGTACGGCGTCGCTCAGGTCGAGACCAAGCCACCCTTTTTCAGAAATTACGACTACGTTTTCACGAGGGAGAAGGGCATCCCGTACTTCAGGAAGGACCCATATGAGTCGCTGGTTGTTTTCGCCGATAACCCACCCGTATTCGTCTAGCTCCCATGTTCCTTGCCTAGACATAGCTAGAGAGTTAGAGCGTCCTGGGATATGCAGTGCAAGTCAGCGATGATATGCTAGTAGCCAGGGTAATGCATGGGCTTATAATTTGCGTACCTTCAGCTCCAGGGTGCCCGTCCCATACGCGAATGGTGTTATCTGAAGAACCCGATACAATGCATGCACCGTCGGGTGAGTATGCAACCGAGTTGACCAAGCCTGTGTGACCCTCGAGTGGCCAACTTACGGGCACCAAAGTGCGCGCGCACCAGACGTGGACGTGAACGCCCCCGCCAGATACAAGATACGCACTATCGGGCGAGTACGCGATTGAGGTGAGCAAGGAGCCGAACTCGGTGCCCCCGCAGCATTCGACTTCTCCACGATTAGATGCATCAAAGACGATGATAGCCTGAGGTGTAAAGCCCGAAGCAATATGCGCCCCGTCGGGCGAGTACGTGACCGACGAGCAAACCGAGAAAGGTAATAGCATATTCCGTGGCACATGCAATACCCTGCCCATTCCAGTGTGTGCATTCCAGGCCCGGATATCGTTGCCATCAGATGCCGACACAATGTATTCACCATCGGGTGAGTATGCAACAGAACTAATCCCAGCTATATGGCCTCCGAGTAGCTGGCCCACTGCTGCTCCAGTGTACGCATCCCAGATCCGGATAGTCCCGTCCAGAGAGCTAGAGACAATACGTGCGCTGTCGGGTGAGAACACAACCGAGAAAACCCCGTCTGTGTGACCTTCAAGTGGCTGGCCTACTGCTGCTCCAGTGCATGCATCCCAGATCCGAATAGTCTTGTCTAGAGAGCCAGAGGCGATACATGCGCCATTGGGCGAACATGCAACCGACTTGACACACCCTACGTGGCCCTTAAGTTGCAGTACCGCCTCTCCAGTATGTGCCTCCCAGATGTAGATATCACAGTCGTCAGAACCGGAAACAATGCGTGCGCCGTCCGGTAAGTATGCCACTGAGTTGCCTGGGCCTTTGTGACTCTTCAACTGCGGTTTTACCGTGTGCGTATCCCAGATGCGGATGGTACAGTCAAAGGAGGCGGAGGCGATATATGCGTCATCTGGCGAGTAGGCAACCGAGTAGATCGGACCACTGTGGCCCTCCGGCGTCTGACCAACCATTTGTCCGGAACATGCTTCCCAGATTCGAATGCTCCAATCACCAGAACCAGAAATAATATGGTTGCCGTTAGATGAGTAGAGAACCTTGTTGATTGGACCTGTGTGACCCTCGAATGGTTGACCTATTGGATCCCCAGTGCGTGCATCCCAGATGCGAATGGTCCGGTCGTCAGAGCCGGACACGATATGTGCGCCGTTGGGCGAGTAGGCAACTGAGCGAATTCCACCTTCGTGAAATTTAAGCAGCCGCTGTTTCACCTCCGCTGTGTGCGCATCCCAGATGCAGATCGTGCGATCGCTAGAGCCAGATATAATCTGTGCTCCGTTGGGCGCGTACGCAACCAAGTTGACCGGTCCTTCGTGACCAAGGAGCGGCTGCCCCAGCGAATGTCCAGTATACGCGTCCCATATGCGGACGGTGCAGTCACGAGAGCCAGAGACGAGGTGGATACCACTGGGTGAGTATGCAACTGAATTTACCCCCAAGCGGTGACCCTCGAGTGGTCGCCCCACTGGCTGCCTACTTTGTGCGTCCCAGATGCGGATACTGGAATCTTCAGAGGCGGATGCAATATACGCACTGTCAGGTGAGTACGCAACGGAGTAGACCGGACCTGTGTGCCCCAGAAGTGGTTGGCCAACTAGTCTCCCGGTATGTGCATCCCATATTCGAAGGGTGGAATCCACAGAGCCAGAAACAAGGTATATACCGTAAGGCGAATAGGCAGCACAAAAGACCGAGTCATCAGCATAACAAACGGCTAGCGGTGCCGATTCTCGTCTTCTCATCGCGGTACCCGTTACTTTTGCAATACATCGCATGCTGGACGAATATTGGACTGAAACTGGGCGATGCTTGGGCCAGAATGGTAGTGCAGAAAGGTAGATGTGTGGTGTACTGTAACAGAGGGGACTCGAGGAAAACGCGGTCACAAACTTCCATGCATCTTGGGCAAGCTGTCGGAGACTCTCGGGGCATGTAATATCCTGGATGGGGGTTTAGTTAATGGTAAACCCATCAGCAAACAGCCACGGACCTGGAGCCATGCTTGTAACGCGTGCAGTCCCCCGGACGCCTCGTATATCCGTTGTTTTAGATTCATGATCTCCATCCAGAGTAGTAGTCGCGCCGATAAGAACTCTTGCAATTCATGGACTAGATCCGCTGTTACACCCGAAAGTTCCAAGTGGACTCCCCAGTATTGGCATGCATAAAAGAGCTCTTGTGAGATTGCCTTCTTTATCTTGTCATTTAGGTCAGGAATCTCCTCGTCAAACAAGTACGACGACTTCAGATTGCAGATGTTGAATGGCGGGCTCGGTACCTTGATGAGATCGAAGCAACGCTGTGCAAAATACGCATTATGCGATTCCCTCTTACAGTAGAGCTTGCCAGAGCGTTTCTCGTCAAACAGGTAGCCAGGGAGCGATTCGTGTAGCGTGGTCACCAGCCCACTGGTATCTGAGACCTGTACAACTGACAATAACGGCCTCAAAGCAGCGTAGACTACCTTTGCACTGTCAAGGTTCAGCAGGCTAGCGATGGAGTGGACCGTCAGTGGTTCTTGCGCACAGATCACAGTGAAAAGAACCAGTTTGATTTCGTCCCTCTCCGAGCTTTCCAGGGTGTCGTCGTTGAGTGCCGCCTCGAGTATGATAGTATACAGCATGTCTATGTCTCGATCCCTGTTGCTTGCGAAGGCGGGGGTATCCAGTATTTGCCGCAGTCGCTTGGCACTCCTGCTGAAATTGTCTCGCCTAATATAACGTATGACGGTCGCCGCATAGATAAAGAGCACCCCAGACTGTTCAGCGAGCCTCTCAAAATCGGTAATAGATAGATCCATGTGTCCGTTAAGTTCTGCCCACAGATATGTCTTGATATCCTCTTGAACGGCCGAACGATCCAGCTCGTGCAGGCGTAATTCCGACTTCACACGTCCACCTAGTTCGCTTCGCATGCGGTCGAGTATTTTTGGGTCTGGGCGGCTCGTCACGAAGAACTTGACTGGCAGGTTGGGAGCTTGTGCGAGTAGTGCATAGAGCACTCGATCCACACCGTCATTATCTTCACATTCGTCCAAGGCATCGACCACCACAACAAGGTCACGAGGGAATGTGCGTTCAACTCTCTGCAGAGGCGTGGCCACCAGTCCCTCGAATTGCCGAGGAAGTGGCTGGTTGTGCACGTCTGGATCCTGCTCGAGCACGCTTGACATCGCGTATCGGAATGGGCGGGAGAACAGTGAGAGCTGGTGTGCGATGCTAGGAAGTATACGGTTCACGTCACGGCATGCAGGTAGCTGTCTGGAGCAGAAGAAGCTTGCTGCTAGTTTTCCAGTCCCCTGAAGATGCTCGCACAAGCTGTATGCAATAGTCGTCTTGCCTGTACCAGCCATGCCGTTTAGCCAGTATATCTTGTGACCATTGGGATCCTGCGCCCAGTCTTGCAGTTGTTGTAATACATCTACCCGCGTGTTCGGCGTACAAGCGGTTCGACTTAGGCTGTCAGACTCTGCGGATCGGTACTTTGCTGCTGGGGAGTGAGGTAGATTCTTCAGGCGAGTATCCTACCGCGTACGATTATTCTCAGCGATACTCGCCCCAAGCAATTCATTAAACACACCGTTGCTTGTTCGTCCACGATCTTCCATGTACTTAAGTTCACGTTAAGCTATAGGCTAATGAGAATACGCGGGCGTTGAGGTAATATAAGAATACTTGCCGCGAGTCGCTCGAGCAATGCCTGTATCCGGCGATAACACCTTTGGATCTCGTCCGCATCTTCCATCGCATCTGCGTAGCACTTCGCTCGGCTCCTCTCCTCCTTTCGCAGTACTAGTAGTGCCTCCTTCTCAATACCCCTATCCGGGCGTTAACTGAGATGTGCATTGTTTTGTTACACGTGCCACTCACTGGGCGAGACTGTTGGTAACAGGTGTCATCGAAGGAGGCATAGTCCCATCGAAGCACACCAAAAGACCGCGAAATAGTTGGTCTAATTCGTTTCGAAGTTGCCTATAGTCCTCGCGGGCCTCAGCCTTGTTCTGGTCGATTATCGAGTCAGCCACGTAACCTTGCAATAGCAAAATACTTGCCTCAAAAATCTCGACGCACTTAGAGAATTCGCCGAACGCGGACTTCAGCGGTCCAAACCCATCGGCAGTTTTATGAAGTACATCAAGGAACAACTTGAGCCCGGTCCAAGAGGTTTGATTGGCGGTTTCGGCCGTGTCCAGCAGGGTAGACGAGTAAGGATTTGTACTGGGAGTAGGGATTGCCTGGGGAGATCGAGACGACTCTAGTCTGCGTTTCCATTTTTTGAGCATAGTTAGGGGAAGGGGTGAGGATCAAGGCGGTTGATGCACACCTCGTCTAGGAGCGCCTGGCGTCTAACAATGCTTACGTCAGACTACGAGCGTTCCCAAGAACCAAAAATCAGAATAACAAGGACAGAGGACGGGAAAGGAAGAGGTAAAGCTCCCACTAACTCTTTCAAAAAATTTCAAATCTCTCAGGCTGAACCACCAAGACAAATCACATTTAAAAAGGCTTCGCTCAATTGACTGCATATATTCACCCTGAGACAGACACTGTAGTGGGGGATCGAGGGTCGAGGTGTCCGGGGATATGCCCCAGGGGTCATATGTAGCATCACGTGCTGTGTTCATGCCATTCTCTCTTCCACACTCTCACCCGCGTGAGCGTGTCCAACACCCACCCTCAGTCCACTTTCTTTGACCCGCCCACATCTACCAACCCAACAAGCCCAAAAATCCACCACACAAACACGCTCACCAAACTCCTAACATTCTCGATAACGCCAACCGTTCGTTCAGCCACTTTTCTCACAACCACCGACTCACCCGCACGGTCGGGTGATGTAATGGAAAAGGGAATCGAGACGTGCAGGTTAGGGAGAGGGATGGAGGTTGCAGCCTTAAGACCAGATGTGAAGCCATCTTCGTGGAAACCTGCCCGGTAGTTAGGTTATAAAGGGTTGGGGCTAATATGGGCGCGGAAAGTGATGAACGAGTAAGCACGCACCGTACTTGGTCCAGGCACCAGCATACGAGATCCCACGCACGTTCTGGATATGTGAAAGCTCAGACTGTGCGCGAATGCTCTAAAAAAAAGCCGAAAAAAGACAAGAATATAAGGCGTCAACACGAAGCCCCAAAGTGAATCGAGGTAAAATACTAACTTGTGCACTCATCACTGGGTGCTCATACCGGGCCCGTGCGACAACCAGCTCAGGGCGAGGTTCGAACGGGGGGTTGAGCGTGACAAGGACTGGGCCATGCTCTTGCTCGTTGACGTGCTGCAAGTGGTTCATGCAATCTGCATGTAAAATAGCTATGAACACCAATCAGTCAATACGGTCGGATGGCGCTTACATGTCCTGTTGGAGTAGGTCAGTGATACTAGAAACAGATGGACAAGCATAAACTTACAATGCTACCTTGTTCGTATTCGCTCGTTTCTCTCCTTGGGCGTTGATTTCGGAAAACGTAAGATAATTCCAACACGACCACGCAGCCCTTCGCTTCGGCATCAACTACAGGGTACGGCTCCGTAAGCTAGACTTAGGATAGGAATGCATATTTCACACTCACATCCACGTCGGCATGAAGTACTGTCCTATTCTTGTTCCACTGGAACGAACCTAGTATCGCCTCCTCCTCGGACGTCACCCCAGAACCGCGTCGCAGTATTTCGAGCGACGTATCTGAGTGGGTAGCTAGTATCACATGGTCAAACTCTTCGATTCCACCCGGGAGCTGGATCGTAACCTTGGATGAGTTTGGTGAGGTCGAGATGGCCTGAACTGGAGTTGCCAAGTGCAGCTGATTGGCAGGGAGTTTGGACAAGACTCGGTTCACATATCGGTGCCTGCCAACAGAAATACCGATAAAACCTGGGTTAAACAAATTGGCAAATAGGTGATCTGGACTTACGATCCTCCGGGTATTGTCAGCCATTTCGGCTTCCCAGTGATCTGTAGCAAATGGTGGTTGTACATGAATCGAATTAACGTGCGCGCCGGAAAGTCGAGAGCGCAGGTGTCTGGAGGGGTGGACCATATCGCCGCAGTCATCGGCTTGCAAAGAGGTCAGGTAAATATTCTCGGGTGAAACGAGCCTGGCTTACGATGAGGTAGTCATCCACAAATTCGTTCGAGTACCCTTCGCGCTCTAAATAGGCGCCAATACTGAGCTCGGCTTTCGAGCCTTTTGCCAAAGGATCGACAGGTTCCTCGTCTTCGATTAAGCTCAAGGCAGAAGCATTGAACCTGGCGAATACTTGAGATCAGATAAGCTAAACCGACAGAGTTTCAGGACGCACCGCAGAATATCCCAAACCATCCTCCACATCCCCGGCTGAAATAGGTTCCGAGCCTGACAGAACACCGTAGCCAGATCCTTCCCAGCCCACTCGAACAGACCCCCGTCCCGAGAGACACTGAACGTCATTTCTGTGGGAACAACTGGTACCCTGACGTCGGGTAGGGCGAGGAACTTGAGGAAGTTAGGGTACGAAGGAGGATTGCAAACGATCTAGTCAGAGATGTGGCGGGGTGAGATCATAATCGAAAGGATGGCCCAGAGTATCTCACAAAGCCACTAGGGAATATATGTTAGTCACGGCGCCCGATCCAACAAACATGACTTACGTATCGACGTAAACCTCTTCGGTATCCATTCCACTTGGGCACTTGAATTTGACAGTGTTGGTGTGGCCACCTGGCCTGCTATCTGCCTCGAAGAGATGAACCTCTGCATCACTGTACTCGTTCAACGCCTATGACAATATGTGGGCGCTCGTACGTCGCTATGCAGGTTTAGTTTGAGCGTCACTCACCCATGTTGCAGCTAGTCCAGATACACCAGATCCGACTACCGCAATACGAGCCTTCTGGCATGCCTCCCCCATCTCCAAATATCTATTCCCAACTCCGTGAGCTGGAAAACGGGTCGAGCAAGACTGGTAGAGGTGGTGGTACGACTGTTGTTGGGCGCCAGAAACATCACCATTTGTATCCACAGGACAATTTAGATGATGTTTGGATCAGGGAATCGGCGATCGTCCACGGAGTTGGCGCTTATTTTGTCCCAGCCCTCGCTGTCTTCCGCACTAACCAAGTCCAATTTTATCCGAAGGTCACTTGCGATCTATGCAATTGGTATAAGACCCCTTATGACAAGATAATAAAACGCATGTTTTTTCCTACTCCTCTGAACCTGGGTATCAGTTGGACCTGAGTAAATGATTACATGTTCCACGGTGAATCACCATTCGGAAACGGATCCAAGCGCGACATAAAAATAAGTATATAACTGAATGTTGAATTTTCGGGTGATATTGGACTGGACGGAAGTGGGAGAAGGGACAATGCGCACATCAACAGCCCGATACACATGAAAGGTGCGTGCAGACACGTTTATGACTATTACCGACAAAGGTAACACGTCTCAGCTCTCCTGGCAGCATTGCACGTGCAAATTATACCATACTTACCTATACAATAGACAATATTACGCCATGTTTAATGGAGCATAGCCGCTGGACGTCGCTCCAAAATCCTTGGCTTGGTACTGCGTCTTGAACCCCATAGGAGTCACTGCTCTGCTATGTTTACTCAGCGACGGCGTTGAAGTGATGGTGGGATTAAGAGCCAAATGCAAAGCATCTGCATGAACCAATGATGCTGCACTCGAGTTCGACAGGTGTGCCGAGGGGCCATCCCTGGAGCGAAAGTGCTTGAAAATAGAAAGCATGATGGGTGAACGTGCGACAGTAGAAGTGGAAGTACAATGCGTAGTTGGATAACGTTCGGGTCTCCCGCGTTTAATACTCTGCGAGGACACCTCCGTGAAATATTCAACTTATTCTACACCGAGGAACCCTATGTGACACCAATAC
The DNA here is from genome assembly GCA_019677335.1 of Ceratobasidium sp. UAMH 11750. Lineage (NCBI taxonomy): Eukaryota > Fungi > Basidiomycota > Agaricomycetes > Cantharellales > Ceratobasidiaceae > Ceratobasidium > Ceratobasidium sp. UAMH 11750. The sequence continues at coordinate 7,948 of WSLM01000144.1, read as the reverse complement.
CTTAACCACGGTCGCTGTTCCATTCTCACCGTACCAGCGCAAAAGCTGTGAGTTTTCTTTGGCTTGGCGGCACTTGCCATGTGTGTATGCGGTAATTCCTAGGTTCCATGCATGGGAGTACCCCGAATATGCCCGTCGTAACAGGCTTGCAGCCAGAAGCCAACGAAGGCAGTGCCCAAACCGAATGAACCCCCATTGTGTTTAGAGGATTCACTCGCGACTCTCCCTTCTCGGCAGAAAGTCGGTTTGAATCACGGGATGGCCTATCGAAATTCTGGACGCTGATACGGAAGCTGGCCGTTTTGAGGCACCGCATTGGCCGTGATAGCGAAATTCAGCTGATATTAATTGTTTGAGATCTGGACGCCAGCAGTATAGAACCCAATAGCATGATTAAACTCATATAGAACTGAGAAACTCTGTGGAAAGGAAGGCTTAAAGAGGCAAGAGGAGAGCGGGAATCGTTTTCCTACATGGACATAGACATGCAATACCAGAAGAAGATGAAATAGGTGCGAGCGTAAAAGCGGAATTGAGAGTTAGAGGACCGAACAAAGTAGTAACCACGTGGGGTGAGAAGTTTGTGGCGAGTATACTAGTCCATGGACTACAATGGAGGGCATACAATGAGCATCAACCCTTCCAACGAGCATATATACGTCGCATACCTGTTTACAAAGTTGAAAACATACTACCGCTGCCTATTGCGCCATACTTGTTGGACACGGCTCCAAAGTCTTTCGCTCTATACTGCGTCTTGGGCGACACACCAGGAAAGTTTGGGCTCGACTGGTCTGACGAGGTTGCAGTGCTATTTAAGGGGCTGGCCGCTTTTTGCTTAGGGGACGAAGCGTCCTTGCGTATGAGTGACATGGTGATTGAGCTCGACTGGACGGATGAGGAGTCGCAACTAGGCTGGGATTGCTTGGAGAAGAAAGGCATGGCAAATTGAAGCTAAGATGTCTTTGGAAAAGCGGGAGTGTGGTAGAGCCGTGGACAGTCTAAGGAGCTAGGTCGTGGTGAAGGATGAGCTCGTTATGGTGACTTTTATACTACGCATATGAAGCGCTCAAAATCCGACGCGTGTCGAATACCTTGGAACAATCACAACTTATCAACCTGCGCAGCCACTCCACAGACACGCTTATACATCTTTGGTAGCAACCCCAGAATATAAACGTGCAGCTCCAGGTCATGGTACTGATTACGCAGCCAAGACGCAGTCAGCGCAGCAGGGAAGATCGTCAGGGTGCACAATATGGCTTGAACTCGGATCAGGGTTGGAACTGTAAAGTACCACCGAGTCATCTCATTTGCGACCATATATACCGAGCACTCCGAGTCATTATTTATCTCTTGTTAAAACTACAGGCTCAGGTCATTTCTTTGCGCCTGGATTGCTTGGGCTCAACATGTATCCCTACAACTCTCGCTATGAGTCCGTCTTGCAATACAACCCGATAACGGACGAACCATTTATCCCTCTACCAGCTCCTCACTCCAACATACGACTCACCCCAGCTAGAATGGGGGACGTGGACGCTATTCTACCCATTATGAACGACCCCAGCGTCTGTATGAATTTCGCAAACCCTCCGTATCCTTACCTACGCGAACACGGCGAGGAATGGCTCGAAAAACGGGTAGCTGAATATGAAGAGGTTATGAAGGTGATCAAGGAGACGGATGGGAAAGTTGGGTTTGTGGACATATTTCCAGTGAGGCACATTCGGGAGGTGGCGCCGGACGGGACGGAGACATTCTTGGGAGATATGGGTCTTGCACGCGAGTTTTTCTGGAACGATATCAGGGACCCAGAGGCAAAGGCTGCGAGGAATAACATCAACGCAAACCTCCCTCCTGGAGATCCCGAGATTATCTGGAATATAGGGGGTGAGCAAGCGAGCTTTCCTGAGGCATACTGTCCCGTTGACATTCTGATTTATAGATTATCTTCGCCCCTCACACCACGGACGGGGGATAATGACCGCAGCGATAAAAACTATGATTGAAATGTGGGCTGTCCCTCATATGAATGCCCGCAAATTCCGCGCGTGCGCATTCCTGGACAACATAGGGAGTCAAAAGACCTTCTTGAAGAACAGATTCAGGTTTTCCAGCCGAACTAATGGTACGGTGCGGCTTCCGGAGAGCAAGGGCGGACATCTTATGGACTCGCTGAATTACGAGCGGGAATTCCTGTAGACGAGGGTGCTCGAGGCATATGTTTGAGTTGTTTGTAATGCGGTAGAGGCCTTAAAGCGCGAATGTAGATATGAATGCTTTACGGTGGGTGTATTTAAATGCATCAAAGTCGTGCCTGCCTATTTATATGCCAACGCCATAGCTTCAGGACGCTCGAGGTGTTCACAGAGGTATAGCCAAAATCAGTCTTGGCATACATTTGAAATACACGTAAGCGCCGTCACATTTCAAATGAAGCATCACAGCCGTGATCTTGCCACGACCATGACGTATCTCAGGTGCCTCCCCTCCGTTGATAACTACAATTTCTGGGAATTTACGCCGCTGGATATGGTTGTGATTGGCCTCGTTATTACTGTGGCTATTCAGCTATGAACTCCTCCAACCCTGGCTCTGTGGGATCCTCCAGCAACACCTTCCAGCAGGCCACGCAAGATGCTGCTTATCCTCATGTCTGGGTCGATTTACCATGTCCGGAAGCGTGCTCGATTGATTGTCTCCTCGGTGTATTGCTTGCTCGTTGCCTTTTTGATGCATCGAACCACTTAGCCCCCTCCGCCTAACCCATCTACGCCCAATGTTTTGCCGTTGGACATGGATAATCCCTTGGGAAGCTCTCCAAACAGCTTGGACGAAATAGTCAAGGCCGGAACAGAGTTGCCATTAGCTAAACCTCAAGATCTCATTGGACGTAAACGTGGCGACAACAATTTATTTGGAGTCTGCCTTCGAAGTGTCCTCCCGTTGTGTAACGAAGACAAATTTCGGGAATTGTGAGTAACCCGGAATTTTTGGGCGATTGGGTTGCTGAACAAAAGGCTTCAGTTGTGTGACGCCCGCCCCTGGGGAGAGATACTCCTCGTTCGCCGCAAACCATGCTCTCCAATGGTTACAAGTGCTTGAAGTCTCACAACTGCGCCCAGCTTTGAGCTGCGAAATCTTGCTTCATGTGAACTATCCTAGGCATATCCTTGGTTACAACAGGTCCCGCCGTGTCCCCAACACCACTGTCGTGTCTTTCGGAACCTTAAGCGTATTCATAGGCCATTTGTGCATAGCTGGGTTGACCTTTCAAAGGATCTCTGTCAAGCCCGACCGCCTCGAAGATTCGAATGGTCAGGAGTACTTGCGTTTGCAGAGTTCAAGCGCTTCAGGCCTGTTACGCCCCAGTTTCCTGGCAAATTCGATTACTTGTTCCAGGATCCGGTGCCCCCAATCCTACTGCCCAAGAACCACGGCTTTTTGAATACCGCCAATTCTGTATCAGCTACTAGTGACGTCCCGAGTTCTGCCTCAACCACCAATACTTCCAATCTCGGGTTCGAAGCTTCCCAAACTATGATTTCTAAACACGACATGCTAACCGGCGACACGTCCCCCGACTCGAGCAGAGGACATACCCAGCGACATTTCAGGTAACGCGCGCGGAGAAAAAAGACCTAGTACTAGGGTTAATGCGAATAACCTCTCGAAACAAAACCCATCGAAAAGGGATAACCTGAGTTGGACGTCGCCGATTCGTGACTCTTGGACGAATTTTGTGACTCGTATCAAAAGTCGCGGACTAGGCGACGTCGCAAAGAGCCCGAGTTGCAGGAATCCAACAAATTTCGCCTCGACAACTTTCTACTGTTAGTCTCACAAGGCCTTCCAGAGGGGTACCAGTTACCGATGAGCTCTGTGATAAACTAACGTTATATTGCAGTTCAAATACTACAATTTGTGTAGATAACACTTAAATTATGCGAGTGGAGCATTGGGCGATACTACGAGCTTCAAGGTGGGGTTGGCATGTAGGAGTGAATAGAGTAAATCTAGAGCAACAATCGTGATGTCATTTGTGTTGCTGAGAGCAAGATACAAGGACAAATGAGCCAAGATAGCTGAGATTCAAAATATTTAAAATAGCTTCTCCAAGGGATCGATGACGGTTCCCATCTAAGTCACAAATAACGGAATTAGTCTCATGCTCACCTCCTGTGAACCACGCACGTACCTTTTTAACCACTTTTGGCAACGTCGCTCGTTGATGTGCCACCCTCGTATTCCACTCTGTCCCAATCGGCGTCGCCATGCTACGCGCAAACTGTTCTTTGCTCGTGTAGGGATAAGGCAGGTCCTTGACGAGGTACTTGGCCGCTTTCTTGTCTTGCTTTTCAGAGATGATCACGTGGGATTTCCCTGCATCTGCTCGTTTTGATGCGTCTACGCCGGCAGTCTTCTTGACGAGATTAGGACGAGGTGTGAGTTTTTTGGTGCCTCGGCCACCCCATGAACCCTAAACGTCAATGTGAGTAAATGAGAGCATAAGACGGAACCGAAAATCAAACTTACCCAACCGGGAAGGGTAGTATCAACCTCCTTTGGCGCGTCCTCCTCGATGACCCGTTGCTTTTCCACAGAAAAGTCCTACACCGCATATAGTTAGCACGAATTTCTCGTCAAGCAGAATAAACAAATACCTCAACAACGTTGTCACCGGCAAAAGCCATCGCTACCAGCTCCCTTTGCTTAAACGCCGTCGGTCCACGCTCGTCAACGTCGCTTCCCTCGTCCTCTGAATCCTGGTACGCGGCGTCAACCTTCATGTCTTTCGATTTTTCACCTTTTGCCTCCTTTGCCTGCCTTTCGCCATTCCCAGATTCGGGCAAGACCATAGCCTGAGCCATATCGATCTCCACCTCGGCATCTTCCCGAGCCCGAACCCGCTCCGCCTCGCTCTTCCCCTGCACCTTTTGCATCTTGGTTGTCTCGGCGACGTTGGACTTGCGTGCGAGTTTGCCATTTGCGACGGGGTTGGCTGCGAGCCAAGGGTTCGAAGTAGGGACGGGGCTGGCAGCTGGAATCGATACGATATCAGAAGGCGGGGATCGAGAGGGAGCATTCGAGTTGGAGAAGGGAGGGAGAGGAGTTGCTGTATCTGTCGGAGAGGAAGATTTGAGGGTGCTTGAGATGTCCGAGTAGGTCTGTTGTGGCTATATGCGGCGGCGATTTTGTAAAGTCATCAGCCGAATGAAGGTAGCGGAAAGCGCACCTTGATCTGCCCTGGTTTGTATACCCGCCGGCCCATATTTCCACCGACCATCTCGTCTCCCAGTCCATTCTCCGCGTCTGTATCCCGTTCCAACCCGAGTAGCTCTAGCCTAGTTTCGTCCGCCATAGCCGCAGCCTCACGCTCGGCCCTCGCAACCGCGTCCTTCATAAACTTCATGCCCATGATGCCCTTGGCCTTTTCCTCGCCCACACCATCCACCTGTCCTAGCTCCTCGAGCTCCCTGACATCCCGCTCCTCTCCTCCCTCGTCATCATCGCTACTCTCATCCTCGCCCATAATCTTCCGCCTCAACACCTCAGAGCGATCCACGAGGCTATGCATCGCGTCCACATCTTCTTCCCCCATCTCTCCTTTTCTTCGCATCGCCTGCGCCCACTTGCCCGTCGTCCGATGTCTAAGCGTAGCCCGCTCTTTAGCTCTAATCGTCTCGGCCTTGACCCTCTCTTCATCTTCATCTCCATCCCCTCCCGCCTCTCCTACGCCCATTTCCGCCAACTTTTCCCTCTCCCGCTTCTTCATTCTCCTGTACGCCTTGCTCTTGATTTTTGCTACCCGTTTTGCCTTGATGTCAGCTCTGAACATGAGCTCGCGTGTTGCTCTCAGTTGGGCGCGACGCGCGGCGAGATCTTCTGCCGAGATGGTTGCGGCGGCGAGTGTGTTTTCTGTTGCGGCTGTTTCGGCGTCTGTGGAGAGGTGCGCGGCGCGAAGGAGGGAGGAGATAGCGGATTCCATGGGTGTCGACGCCTATATGTAAAGCAATTCAATTTATGCGGTACAAGGGGTGAGGTAGAGCCTAACGCACCTGAAACCGACCTATAACATCCGCATTCGACACGCCGGCACCTTTTCCCGCTCCAGGTCCCTGCAACGGAAACGCCAAATGTTCGGCCTCGCGAATTCGTTTCATTGTCGGCGTCCATTTATGTATCTCCTCTTTTGTTGCGGCGTATGCTGCTTCGCGGTCGAGTCTATCTTGCGTGCGCTGGGCGAGTGGCGCGGAGAGAGCTGATTTGGTTGTGCTTTGTAAGGCTTTGGTGGATTTTGTGAGCTGGGGAGCGGGTGCGAGGAGGTCGGTGAGTGTTAACGGTTGAGGACCTAGGAGAATTGGGTGTCAGGTACGGTGGGATTGTGATACTGTGATGTAGATACTCACCGCTCTTGGCTCCAAACTCGCCCTCGGGTCCGGCTTCTGTGCGGTCCTGAACCAACGCTCGTTTCTTGGCTGCTCGTTCGGTCGTTGTGTCGTCTTGCTTCCGTTTTTTGGACGAAGTGTCGAGACTGGAAATAAAAGTGGCTAGTTTGGAAGAGGCGTCTGGGTCGGAAGGTGCAATAGATGGTGCGTTGGATTCGGTTTCTGAGTCTGATTCGGACCCGGACTCGGATTCGGACTCGGCGCCCTTGTCGAGCATGTTGGAAAGGTCGACCATTGTGCCTGGCTCTCCTTCGTCCTCGTCCTCTTCGTCTTCTTCTTCGCCCTCTTCTTCATCCCCTTCTTCATCTGCCTCGGGGTCCGAGTCAGAGCTTGCCACGGCGGGTCGGGGGGTTGAACCCCCATCCTCTTGGATTTCGTCTTCTTCGTTGAGATCAACGTCGACGGCAAAGGAGACAGCAGACTTCCTAAGTTCCTCTTTTCCTTTGGTTTTCGCTTTCGAAGTCTTCTACCAGGCTCATAATTAGACTATACTCGCAACACGATACAAGCATGATACTTACCTTGGAGGTAGACTCCCGAAACTTGAAATTCGCGAACCGCTCCTCGTCGCTCTCATCCTCAAACGCACCATCACTGTCAATTTCCTCGTCCTCGTCGCTCAGCACCACACCCTCTTCATCGCCATTCGCAATCTGCCTCCTCAGCTTCTCCTTCACTTCGTCCAACTCGTCGTCCCCATCCTCGTCCTTGCCAAGCCCGGCTTCCTCCTCTCGATCGAGCGCAAGTGGGACGGCCGCTCGTCGAACACGGTTAGCAGTGTACTCGTACACATCGAGTGCGCTGCCTGAAGCTACTTTGCGAGCTTGACGAGCTGCGTAGCCACGTATGTTTGCGCGGGCTGCTTTGAGATTGGGCTTCTTGGTGCGAGCCAGGCGGGGCGCCATTCTGGGGCAAGATGCACAAGGGTTGGAGGTAATAAGCTAGTGTTCCCAAGTAAATAACCGTAATTTAATTCCAGGGGTATTCCAATTATTCAGTCGACTAGTGCATGAACTGGGATATCAAGCTGCGGCCAGTAGCAGGCGAGCCAGGGCGAAATTTGCGATCGAAATGAGGGTCCTGGTTAATCACGAATCACGTGATCTGCCGCTTGAGCAGCCACGACCACTCTCGTCTCAGGACTTTCATTCGTTCACTAGAGTCTAACATGGGACAGCCTTACCACGGTATTACCCGGGATCTATCCGCGGGTGTGAACCGGGCTTGAGCACGGATAGCCCGGGCGAATTTCAAATCACACCCGCGGGAGTTGGAGAGTTCCGGGAGGTTCCATAGCAGTGACTAAGCGATGGCTAACAAATCCCGCCATCGGGCGCACGTCGGCGCGTCAGCTTCTGAGGTTCGCTGCACTTCATTTGATGCCCATGTAAATCCCAGGGGAGGCGGCAGGCTGTTTCGTACAGTCGGACCCCTTGATAGTGAAGTTGATGGTCGATTTCCAATTGACGTTTCTGGCCGATTCTTCACTGTCGAGG
>WSLM01000143.1:0-27797 GCA_019677335.1 Ceratobasidium sp. UAMH 11750 | reverse complement strand
AAAATGGGTCGTTCATTTAAAACACGTTTACAAACACGTTTTAAACTGTGTTTGTAAACCTGTGTTTCTAACAAAACAATACTAACCGTACCCTAATCAAGCGAGCAGCGGCTGCTTCGAATAGAGTGGTAGCGGCCAAGAGAAATACGGCAATGCGCCCCTTCAGACGCGCCATGACTGGAGATGCGTCCTAATTTGGGATTCGAGAACAAGAGCGTAGAATCGATGTCTTCGTGACAGCGAACGACTGTGGCTACCTTTATATCGGAAACAAATTATGTATCCGAGAGCACAGACCAAGGTTGCCACCCAACCAAAACGGGGTGGTCAAGCGCCAGAAATTGAGAATAGATTTTGTCTTGTTTTACATGAATAAATCAGTAAATCAGTCCTGCTCAACTGCAACAGTACCAATAGCCACGCATCACAGACAAACGCCTTGGCTATGTCCCCCACATACTGTAATCCTGGATATGCACCTTACCACCCTTGATTGTTCATGTTTCTTGTTATTCTTCTAGGTTCTGCCCTGCCTACGTCCTCCACGTCCTTCTCTTCGACCTGCATGCCTCCTTGACCCGTCGTTATTAACGCTTTCGGATCCAACGTTCGGATTTTGCCCAGCCCTCTGTTCAGCTACATACTCCGCTGTTCGCTCCTGCCGCACTCGCCCCTCTTGGTTATACTGCGGTAGTATTGTGGACGTGGTCGAAATAACTGTTCGAGAGTCGTCAACCGCATTATATGGAGGCCCCGAATATGAAGGCGGCTGCGTGTAACTTGGAGGCGGAGACACCACCGAAGGAGTTGTTGGCGAAGGTGCGCGGGGCAACAGAGGCTCTTTTTCACGGCTGGTGGATGCAAGGTATACCGAAAGAGAGACCAAGCAAACCATGAGAACGATTGAGCCGAGAATGATCACTATTGGCAGCACCAGGGGATGCGAGGCTGGTGGGGTTGGGGTGTGCGGCGGCAATCGTGGAGGAGGATCCTCAGGTAGCCATTTTTGTGCATATGGAGGGATGGACGGTCCCTCATACCGAGGATCTGGCTGGGGGAGAGGTGTATTCGGACGTTCTCCTTGCCTATAGGTAGTCTGAGTATAGACCACCTTCGCTATCGACATCTCGGCGTTGCCATCACAAGGCAGAGAGGCGAGTGCCATCTGTAGCGTATGAGGGACTTGATCATCCAAGCCAGTAATGCTCCAAATTAGCACAGGCTCGTACTCCGGGTGTAAGCCTGAGGTGGTGACGTTGCCCCGATTTACTGGGTCGTGTTGGTTGCTGGCTTCGAACCCCTGGATGTTGGGTGTATGCTGTCCAATAGACTGCAACACCATGTCCTGAGGAGCGTTTAAATAAGCCTGCTCCACGTCGACAATGTAGCAGACACCGTCGACGCAGACCCGTTGTGAAGCAAACGGAACCTTGATAAACGGCTTCGGAGCGCCGTAAACGTAGACAGCAGAGCCTGATACCCAGATTATTATCCTTCGTTTAAGCCTCAGAATCAGCTCACCTAGGAAGCGGAACGTAACGGTTGGGTCATCCGTGGTTCGGTATGCGGATACAGTACTTCGGTAAGTTACCATACTCCCGAATGGGCCCTCCTTTCGCAAAACCCAGGGCTCCAGCCACGCATTGCATGATCCAAAAAAGCCGTACCCCACACAGCGACGATTGGGCCTATAGGTCAAGCGTATATCGTCGTGAGCGACCTCGATGCTTTCTACGCGCCCAGCAGGCGGACCTGGGCTGAATTATGCCCGAGTTAGTTGATCCTTGTTTCTCAGATAATTAACTTGCCTAGCATATTGCTGACGTTCAAAGTAATGGATCGCCTTGAATGGGAACACGCTTGTCCGACCATCCCCAGTTTCCGCAAGGCGAATAGACAGATGTGTCTTGCGAGACGGGTCGAGTGCATCGTATTGCCATAGCAATACGGACTCCTGGTGGTGCTCCGAGCTTAGGTACGCGTGCTGAACATCCACCATCTGACAAGGTCCCGAGTCTATCTGAATGCATATCTGGCTGAGGAGGTCGGTTTTGGTTATGTGTGCTCTAGGTATACCATAGACGGCAATAGACCCAGCTGAGGTTTAGGAGAGTTTATTAACTTGCTACATTTGAGCGGGGCAATTCGCCACTCACCTGTGACCGTTGCTTCTACTCCCCATATATGTCTCCCCGATTCGTCGCGTGACTTGAGCTGGTGCCAAGATACAATCGTCCCATTTTCGGCACGGAATGTCTTTGGCGTCCACCCGGACGAGTTATCATCATGTGAACACCACCAGAGAATACAGCTCATTGCGGGTTTTGGGGTGTATGACAACAGAGGGTGCGTATCGTGCATCACAACCCGTCTGAAACGCCAATGGTCCTCTCGCACAGGCCTGCACAAAGTTATCGCTGAGCCTCATACATCTCGAAGTAACGATACAACACTGACCATGGGGTGGGTCTCTCAATCGTATACACTGCGTGTGAGAATTGAATTCCGAGATGCACTCGGGTCTGGTTCGCGGGGTCGCCGACCGAAACAACCACTTGGTGTTTTTGGTACCGGAGACCGCCTTTGGCGAATATCATAACCGGTTCATCGTAATTCTCGGCCGCTGAGTAGGCTTCTGCGACGTTGACGCGGTAGCATTCCCGACTTGACGCCGTGTAAAGACTTTCGTATACGCAGATCTTGTAATCGGGGGGAATTGCTGGCAGGTTAGCTCGAGGGGGGCCGTATAGCCAGATTGCGGAGCCTGTTCAAGCAATATACTCGACAAAAACGACAATGTAAATCGTCGCTGAACGTACCTTCAAAGTTGATAGTTACAGAAGGCAATTTATGATTGAGGCTGCGGTGAACACTAGCCGACCCGCGTTCCTGACTCTTGTATACCTCGGACTTCCATGGCTGGACCCAGTTCCCGCACGTCTCCCACCACAACCAGCTTTCCCACCGAGTACAGAAGTCTCCTTTGGGTTCATATGTAACATGGTCGGGGTCGGTATCGTAGATCGTCGTGTTGATCAAGTACGCGGCTGTTACGATATTGAATAGGACAGGAAGCGGTAGTAAAAACATCCCAAGGGATGCTCTTAGACGCGCCATGGTCGAAGATATACTTGCAGGTTAAGAATTCGAAGGTAGCAGCGCTAGGGGTGAGAGGTTCTGGTGGTGGACCAAGTGGCGGTGGCTACACCGGGAACAAATGTATCCGTTATCATCCGATCCGACGTCCGAATAATCAAACTGCCGGCAAATTGAACAATACCCCAAAGAATGTGAGATTGGATGGACAAACACGTAGAAAGAGTATGATGCAAATGGGTACATAGATGAGTGCAAGGAGAGCAAGACAACACAAGCGAATAAGACAGGAAATTAGGATAGACTTGCAACCGGGAGGAAACGAGGGAGCGGATGAATGATGGATAAAATGACAGGTCCAACCAGAATGGTCCAGGCATCAAGCACGAACCAATCGTACGTTACAAGAATATGGGCTTATGCTCGATCAGCGGCAGTGGTGGCGAATGCGGGTGAAGCAAGTGGAGAAGCGTGATGACCGTTTACGTGTAGTCGTTCATGATTGTTTTCGGGTATTGTGTCAAAGGCTGCGGGGTTGGCACTTGTTGTAGTTGGTGGATTCATTATCCCAGAGGCGTTGGGCGTAGCAGGAGACGCGCCTGAAACCTTGCCGATGAACCAAGATGGAACCCACCCTCGTTCTCCGTTGCTCTCCTTCACGGCCTGCCAAGGAACGTCAAAACACGCTCAACTAGGACGAAAAGGCACTCACATATGACCAGTGATTATACCGTTTGAATACCCTCACATATTCGTCTTTCATAAGCTCGAGCTCCTCGTCGCCTTTCACGTGGTATGTCCTAAGTGCGACACCAGAGAAGCTCGTCGAAGTCAGGTGTATAGGCATAATTGGTCTGTAATCGGTAGCGCCGTAATCGGTGATGGGTCGTCCCACGGCTTCGGAAACAGCAGTAGCAGGAGGAACCGACGTTTCCAGAAGACATCCAGCGGGAACCCACGAGTGCTTCGCACTCTCCTCCAGAATCCCGGTCCCAGGAGAGTCTCGCTGGACAATCCACCAGCCTTTCGCACGACCAATAATGATAAACGCATCATGCCTAAAAGTCAAAGTTAGAGACGTGACACAACAGACGAATTCATGACCTACACAGAAACATCAAACTCGTCGTCCAACTCGGCCATGTAGGGGTAGATTGCGATGGCATAGGACTTGGTAGTCGCATAGACAACACCCTCTCTCCCTTCAGGCGGGGCTGCTGTCGATGGTTCATTGCCAGCTCTAGACCTGTCCGCCTCTGTAGCGCTCGTCTGCCCATTCTCAGGCCACTGCGGCGCCAACGAATTTGCTGCTCCCAAAGGTGGGGTAGCCATCGCTGCTGCTGCTGCTGCGGTAGCCGCGGCGGCGCGAGCACTGATCGGCTGTAGCACAGATGGCTGGTGCAGTCGAGTGTTGCGTGTATAAGTGGGTACGCTGGGCGACGAGGCCGATTGGTCACCAAGCCCTGGGCGTCGAGCAGGGGTGGCTGCGCCATTCGCGGCGCTGGTCGCATCGGGTGATCCGCGGCGGGCCGCGAAGCGAGATGCTTGCTTTTGTTGAGCAACAGCAATCGGAGAGCGAATGTCTTTGATGTGACGTAGGGTGAAAACTGGGTTTTTGTTCGCGTCTTTGAGTTTCTGGAATAAAAGGAGTGGCTTTTCGTCGTAGCTCAGGCAGCGGTCTGTGTTATCGGTGAGGGAATGTGCCAGTGATTGACAAGCAAGGCAAACATACCAGTGTTTCCATAGCAAATGAACATGGCATAATGCTGCCAGTCGTCGCTGATCTTGTACTTTTTAAGTGCGGCTGGCAGTACTTTCCAACAGGGGTCGTCCAAAGTAACCTTGAAGCTCTTGTAAGGGTTGGCGTCGTTTCCGTCCCGCGAGCCTGGTTTGTTTTCTTTAGCCCCGTTGGCGCCAGTGTTGCCGACGTTGGCAGTGATCGACTGAGAGCTTGCATTGCGAGTTAGGCCTTGAGGTCGTTCGTGTGTTGTCATAGAACTGATCACCGACAGTTCACCTATCGACGGCTGTAGCTTTGGTTGTTTATTCAGAGACGCCTAAAAGAAGCGAGCTATTAGCACAAGGAAGAAGGTTGACTAATGGGCGTTTTTACCCCAAGATCGGCCTCGAGGATGTGCGGTGATTGTCGTGGCGATTCGTGGACAGGTTCAGGGGTCGGGCGAGTGGGCGACTGAGCGACGCGCCCTTGAGGGGCCCATCGGAAAGAAGGCTGTTTTCGTAGAGAAACCTCTCCCTGAGGCACAGTTAGCCACTGCGCCAGCATCCAGGGACTGCTCTCACCTGGAGTTGTGCCCGCGAGACGGTCGCTAGCTCCTCCATGCACACTTGCATTGTATCTAGAAGCCGCTGGTTTTCCTGCTCCAGCCTTCTTATCCGCTCGCCTACGAAAGGTGTTAGTCGGTGGAACATGACGCAGATGTGCACCCTCACTTTGCTCTCCCATCATGACCCACAGCTTTTGAAGTGTAATAGTCTCATTAGAAACCTCGTCGACAATCTCGGCTGCGTCGAGCAATTAGCCCCCGCGGGGAATTTCAACGATAAAACTCACAAGGAGGTATATAGGCATCAGGTTCAATAGGGATGTCCTGTTCAATCTTTAGCTGATAAACAGCCTTCAGGATCGCCAGCCGCTGCCCAACAGACTTGACGCCAATATCTTTGAGATACTCATGGTCCAAAAGGCTGAGGATACTGCCGGAAATACGATGGTCTGCCACCCCAGATCAGCGTAACTCGCGTCCCCAACACTACAACTTACGCCTTATCTGCTCCTCGTACTGCGGGTAGCCGAGCTCGGCCATCCAGTCTTGAACGTCATCCTCTGTCCAGACGACGATGCTGTCGCGAACGTGCCTCGGAGACTCTGGCATTGGAGCAGATGGGGGGAGGAATTAGGTTGCAAGTCGGTGGCGGAGAGCCAAACAAGCGCCGCAACCACACCACAAACCAATTGGCTACACCATCTGTCTTTTCATCCGGACGGTTCACCTCCTTTGTATGTGTCACGTTGCTGAGCTTGGTATTCCCCCTCTTGTACTTTCTAGACTTCTGGTAACCGTGAGGGTCGGCTGTCGCACCACCCGTGATTTGTTCTCTTTGTTTGGAAAATCTTGCCGGCGTCTTGATTCCACCTCTAATGAAGCTACAGGAAACTTTGCTGTGTGGACTGGGTCCGAGTAATCCAGCGTCTGGCTCTGGCCACTTGGCAATTCATGACGTTACAACTGGAGCCAGTTTGGCGACGTTCAAACAGACGTCGTCCTTCGTCCATGGCACAGCTGCCGTAGAATCGCAACAGGCTCAAGGTGGATTCATCATCTCAGCTCAAGCAGACAAGCCAATCCTTAATATCTATCACTTTCAAAAGGTACATGCTGCCCTTCTAGCTTCATCTTCCTTTGCGTCTAACTATGTCTAATAGGATCAACTAGCCCAGCGCATAATACTACCCGAAAAAATATGCAGTGTTGCCTCGGATAGTAGGGGTATCCTCTGCGCCGCCGGCACTCTAAGCGGACGCATTTATCTCTGGGAGGCAAGCCGACGGCTAACGCATCGCTGGAACCGCAAATCTTACCGTCAGAGCGACAGGTTGCATCCGGCATCATGCTCAATTCGTGGGAGGCACATTTCCGGCGTATCCATGTACTCAAATTCACCAGTGACGGAGCCGCACTCGTCTCAGCGTCCGAGGATTCGGCTGTGAGCGTATGGAGTGTTGCGAGGTGAGTGACATTACTGCTGCCAAGCAGTATGAATAACTGGTGTTATGTGTAGTCTCGTAGATATTCAACTGCAACATGAGCTCCCTGCGCCACATTGTAACCTCTCGGACCATACCCTTCCGGTCTTAGACGTCGTCTGCGGAAGCGGTCTATTCCCAGATTGTAGAGTAGTTACTTGCTCGCAAGACCATTCAGTCAAGGTACGCCTTCGTTTAACCCGAGGCTCTTTGCGTTCCTCGCTTACCTAAAAATTAAGCTGTGGGATCTAAGCTCGCCTTCGAGACCGCTTTTAACAACATTCACGTTCCCCCATCCAATCCAAATGGTCGCAATGGACAGTGCGCAGCGAGTGATATTCGCTGCGGCAGCTTCTGGAGGAATCCATCGTGTTAATCTCTTCAAGCCTGCGTCAGAGCGACCGGGTCGCAGCGCAAATGAAGCTATGGTGGCTGTCGGGAGTGACCGAAATGATATCATCCGTGTGGCAGAGGCTGGACAACCTGAAATCGTCGTTGGGTTCGTTCAAATCTGCCAAGCACTGTTATGCTCTTAACCATGGCTCCGCCCAGACAATCTATCACGTCTCTAAGCATTTCGCTCACGTCCACCCTCGTGTTGGTCGGTGCGGCTTCCGGCGCAATCCACGTCTACGATATCGACTCCCTCCAGCTGCTACGGAGCATTACGACGCACAGAGACAAAGGGCTTTCGGTCATCTACTTGCAATGTATGCTCAAACCTGTCGATCTACAGGGGCATGCGACGATAGGTGATGGAGGAGCATCCGCCAAGGAGCCTATACCGCTACGTCCCGTTGTTCCCTTCCAAAGGATGCGGGACCCAAAAGCCAGAGAAGCGCATGAACCAATGATGATGATACTCCCAGGATCAGAGGTATGGTTTTGAAACTCCAACTGTGTCTTTGACTCACGTTTCTCGTCAGGGGGTCTTACCCCTAGGTGAGGCCGAAGATGCTGAGCTCCTTGCAGGTCAAGCGTATTTTCTAGGTTCAAATACACACCAAAATGCAGGTGCCGGACAGCACATTGCCAACTCCCGTGTTACAGAGTTAGAGGCAGAGGTAGCAAGGCTTCGTGCAGACCTCGGGAAAGCAAAAGGGATCAACGATTCTATGTGGGAAATGGTGGTCAATACCGTATTACCTAAAACAAACGGAAACACACCGGACGCAGAGCCTGAAGCAGATTTCATGGTTATTGATGAGCCGGGGGCGACAAAACCTGGAGACGTGAGGAAACGATCACGAAAATGAAAATAAATTATGAATTATTGTAGTATATGCCGATAGATAGCGAAGCAGTCCATGGATACATTGTTCCGAGGTCGTGTGATCCCAAAGGAAGGAAAAAGATGACTCGAAGGTAGCTGTCAAGTGAAGACAAGCTTGCGCGATACAGAACGTTCGCGTTCCTCGTGGTTTCCTGAGGCTTTTCGCTTTGTGCCGACTTTTGTTCCGCTGGCTTTTACGCCGGGCAGTACGTCTTTGCCTTCGAGTTCATCCGGTGGGAGTGGGCGAGGGGCCAGAGGCGTCGAGGCTTTGGGGAGCCGTGAAGGGTGCGTTGGGTAGGGCGCGTTGAAGAAGTAGATGTGATGCAGTGCCTGGAGTAAAGTGGTCAGTATCAATAAAGGTTTGGCTGATGGGCTACTGACGTCGTAGGCGCTGATTCGTTTGCGGGGGTCATAGATCAGACATTTACCGAGCAAGTCGAGAGCCTCGGTGCTCGCAGCACTGAAAAGGAGCTTGAGAGGAGATTTTGGAAAGTGGCCAAATGACGTATAGTCGGGCAAAGATGTGTGCCCCTGAGAAAGAGAGCGTGAGTCTCAATGTGCAGGACAAACGAGGAGTTCGCATACCGGCCAATCTTCCTCTGTGGGTGTTCCCAAAGCTCGGAATATTGTCTTGAGTTGATCCATGTCACTTTCGCCGGGCAAGTACGGCGTGCGCAACATCAGCTCTGCAAATATACAACCAACGGACCACATGTCGACGCCCGTGCTGTAGTAGCGAGCTCCGTACAGTAGCTCTGGGGGCCTATACCATCTGTATGCCAAGGGTAAACTGCGTCGGTAACTTTATTTGTGAGAGGGCCGTACCGAGTAATCACTTGACAAGTCATTTTTTGTCCCGGGTCAGCAAAGTCACGGGCAAGACCGAAATCCGCTATCTTCAGCTGTCCGTCGGCAGCGATGAGCAAGTTGTTGGGCTTCAAATCCTAAAAACATACAAATGATCAAACATTACTTGAAGCTTGAATAGAGTAACAACATACACGATGAAGGACCCAGTTCCTATGACAGTACTCCAAGCCGCGGAGGGTCATTGCCATCCAACTCTTGATATCTGCAGGTAGAAAGACGCTGCTCCTGTCTTTAATGACGGCTTCAAGGTCGGTCTCGAGAAACTCGAGGACGAGATTGAGATTAGTCTTTGAGGAAAAGACGTCTAGGAGCTGGCGAGAAACTTTTCAAGTAAGAAAATACGAGATAGCTTGAAGTGAACACACCTCGATCACGTTTGGGTGATGCAGCTCTCTGAGGTATCGTACTTCACGAATTGCGGACTGGTCCAATCCCTCCTTCATCTGAGCAACCTTGATCTTCTTTATTGCAACCTTACGATCCGTTGAGACCTGCCGCCCTGCCCAACTGTAAGACATCATCCAAGCTTGTTTTCATTTTGAACATGCCTTTGTACACAACGGCATATGTGCCCTCTCCAATTTTCATGTCCTTGGTCCATTTTTTGGCCGCCAGAGAATTGGCCTTTTCTAATCACACAGTGTAAAAAATAGCCAAAAGGTTAGTACGAAAAACTCACCTACGACGTCCATGGTCGCTGGCGGGTGCTAGAATGTGGCAACGGCGCTTAGGTGACGCTTTGTCACGGCGCTTACACGACCTTGTTTCCCGCACCAGTCGATGACTACTCTTCTCTAGGACTACCCCCCTATACTCTCTCATGGCCACCGTCGACGGGGGTAAGCAGGTTGTACGTACAACGAATTCAACTAAATCCTCTGTAGAAATCGACACATGCCGCATCTGCAGCGCGCCAGCAGAGGAGGGGCAGCCACTCTTCTACCCCTGCAAGTGCTCGGGCACCATACGCTACATCCACCAAGATTGGTACGCAACTTTTGCTCCGAAGAAGTGACCTAGCGCTCATGCAATTTCTAGCTTGACTACGTGGTTAGCTCACAGCAAGAAGCGTTCATGCGATGTGTGCAAGTTCGAGTATGGCTTTACCAAAGGTCTGCCACGCGCTAAATGTCCGGCTCAGTGCTAAATTTGTTTGCAGTCTATAAGCCCGACATGCCCAAACGCCTTCCTTCCAAGCTGTTCCTCAGAAAGCTCTCTGCACAACTTGCACGAGTTGTCATTCTATCCCTACGCCTCGTCATGATATCTGTAATATGGCTTGCCATGCTACCATATTTGACGCTGCTCGTCTGGCGGTTCTATTTCTGGACAGGAGAGGCTCTGTGAGTTTTTTGCGTTGATTCTAAACACGTTGATCTCATCCTACATCGTGGCACCAGCGCGTACTGGGTGGTTGGCCAAGAGCTCCCAAATAGATCCCCTCCACCACCGCTACAATTAAATGTCACGGGCGCCAGCAACCAGCCAACCGACAATAGCACATCAACTCCCTCCCCTCCATTGGAGCATACATGGTCGAATATACTCCCCCAGGACCTCGGCGCCGATATTTTCAAGGGCCAAGTTATCACTATTGCGGTAGTCATCGTTTTTCTCACCATCTTCCTGCTTCGCGAATGGATCATTCAAAATGCACGACCAGGAGTGTTTGGCGATGAGGAAGTTCCTGAAGGCGGAGCAGCGGTCCCCGAGGGAGTTGTCCCAGATGCAGCCCAGGGAATGGAGGCGCCAGTCGCCGTTATCGAGGTGGAAGACATCCTGGTTCCTCCTCGTATCGAAGCACTTGTGGATCTTGCACCAGTAGTTGCCACCGACTACGAAGAGGACGGAAACGAACCTGAAGACGCAACTGTGTATGATCTCGGCCAGCACGAAGGTTCTCATCTTCCTCTTGACCCCGATCCGGAAGACGAGTGGGAGGACGAGCCAAGCGACACAAGTAGCGAGCTGGCTTATGATCGTGAGGGTGAAGACAAATCCGCGCCAATTCATGGAAAGGGGAAGCAAGTAGAAGAAGACGAGAGTGCTGGTCAGTGCATGCTCGAATTAATGAATGGGATTGGGCTAATTTGTCTTAATGTAGTTTCAGCTATGCTAGTTCAAACCGGAAGCGAACACACCATGATGGGAACTTCCGAGCCTACCCAACCTGCATCTCCGATCACTGAAAGCACGACACTGGTGGTACGTATCTTATTCTTGGACGAAACAGCATATCAAATTAACAACTCTATAGCCTCCTTCGGAGCACGTCACTCGAGAACCTGAATTGCCAGACGTAGCTACTTCCAAGGTATCATCCGAACTGGGAAACGACTTATCGTTACCCTCGTCATTTGCCTTTAGCTCCCCCATGGGGACCTCACAATCTCTAACGCATTCAATCCAATCATCCTTGGACGGAACCCGACCACCTAGTTCCTATATATCCTCATCTTCGTCCTCAGTGGCGACAGAATCCCAGCTCCAGCCCAGCTCCGCAAAGTTTGCGTTTACCTTCACACCACCCGCTGCAGCCTCTGCCAAAGACTTGCCTCGAGTGAATTTACTGCCAGCACCTGCGTCGGAACCATCCGCAGCTTTCTTTTCCACCCCTGGCGCGTCGACTTCCAAATCACCCCTTACCCCTTCCTCACCCCTTGCTGCTCCGACGCCGTTACCGTTCCCCCTCACCCCAACCACTGGCTTTCCAGCCCAACCAGTGGCTGGTCCAAGCGGGACACGGCGGGTGATAAAGCTCCCGCGACCCGGTGCTCCTGCGAAACATATGTCCTCCTCCACCCCAGCGTTCGACAAGAGCACGACCGAGTTTGACGAGTTCCGTTTCAGCTTCTCGTCGACACCTACGACACTATCGCAGAGCAGCTCGCGCCAATCCTCTCGACCACCCTTACCACCGAGTACCCCTGCTGTGGATGAGCCTTTGCCGTCTGCGACAGTCTCGGGGACGTCGTCGCCCGGCCTAGCGCTGTATCGGCCTCCGGAAGACCTCTCGAATGTGCTTGGCTATTTTGAGCGGGATACGGTAGCCAAGTCGAGCGCTCGGGAATTAGAGGAAATGCTGAAACCAGAGCCAGAAGAGCGGCCCGAGCCTGAGCAGAGAGATTCGAACACGGTGGTCGGAGAACCTTTAGCGGCTGAATTGATTCCTCGTCCTGAGCTCGATGAAGCGCTTGCAGAAGCGGTGGGCGACCTCGTTCAGGCGGTTGCCCAGCCAAGAGTAGCGCCTCTTGCCGGTGTCCTTCAGGAAGAGGATGAGGTGGAGGACGAGGACATACAGGACATAGAACCCATGGGCGACGACGACATGGATGGCGCACTAGAAGGTATGTTTCAGTTTCTTGTCGAACGTACCAAACCGTTTTTCATGCAACGCTGGCGGTGTAGCAATCGGAGTGCGGGGCCCAATAACGAGCGTTTTCCAGAATGTATTTCTGATGATTTTTATTATCGACCTGGCTATCGCGGTTGGGGTGTGGATGCCGTTTACGATGGGCAAAACAACTGCGCTACTATTTGTGAGTTATAGCCCTTGATTTCACGCATCAGTAACACTTATCCAATTATGTTCAGTTACAACCAGAGGACGTGCTCGCGATCGTCCGGTTTCCGATCATAGTCGTTCGCGTGTTAACCGACCCGGTTGTGGATGGCCTCATATTTATGCTAAACCTACTGGCGCGCCCATTGCGATGGAGTATGCTCGCCCTGATCCCAGCCGCAGTGCCAGCCGCCAAGAAGGCCGCGACCGTACCTGCAGTTCCTAAACCCGGTCTCAACTTTACCGTTGTCCAAAACCTCGTTCTCCATCACTGGGATAGACTGATCGCGCACTCGCAAGCGGCCGCCGACGCATCGGTTCCCCGACCATCGCCGACGAATACAGTCGAACGTATCCTGTTTGGACTGCCCGCGCCTTCGGTTCAGTCGCTTGAAGATATCGAGTCGCGCTTTGCGGCTCTAGGACGAGCGGTGCGGCTATTTTCACATGCGTTTGCCCGGCGATGGCAGCAGCTCGCGGTCGCGGACGGTACCTCGGAGCGCGCCTTTGCAATCACTCTGGGGTATTTGGTTCTGACGTTGGTGATGGGAATATACCTGGGGGTACTCAACGCAGGAGCCGTGAGGGGCGCAGCGAGGGCCCTTAGAAATGCGGTGAAGCAGCAGTTGATAGTCATAAAGGTGCGCTAAAGCCTTATCTACCCGGGTATGTTACAAACGAGGCGGGCGTCTACGTCCGATGCACACCGGGTGGCACGTGAAATGTCTTTGACCGTGCCGGATACGGTCAGCGCTAGCTATATGCGTCGATTTGGGGGATGCGGGGGTGTGGGGTATCAACCTTTGAGGGGACGTGGAGTCTGGCCTAGACTGGTTACTGACTTGCTCGGCATCGTAGGTCGCGCTGTTCATCGGACTTGAACTACTTGTGTTCCCGACTGGGTGCGGGGTAGTGCTCGATGCCGCGACGCTGCCGCTGTTCGAGTCGGCCACGTTGGCGGGCAGAATCGCGTTCTACGATTTTGCCCCGCTCACTGCGTTCTTTTGCCATTGGCTGGTGGGCACAATCTGTGAGTTGGTCACCCTGGCTCGGGCCTATCATCTTGCGTTGTATTACCGATGGCTGGCTATCATGTCGGCTGCATTTCATTGAGGTACAGGTTGGATGATCGTGCTGACCGATGCTGTTTACAGTCATGTATCAGTTTGCGCTCACGCTAGGGGCGTGTCGTGCGGTTATGCGGCCAGGCGCGATGTGGTTCATAAAGTAAGTTTAGAACTTCAAGGGTTGGACAAACGAGGATATATTTGCCTATATTATCTACCCTCATACGATACGCCAACTAATCGGAAACCGTCGCAGGGACCCCCAAGACGCGTCATTTTCGCCAATTCGCGACATCCTGGACAAGCATGTGCTAACACAGTTGCGCAAGTTGGCGGTAAGCGCGGTCATGTACACCCTAGTGATCGTGGTCGCTGTCGGGAGTGTAGCATATACGCTGCGCTTCGCGCCCATGTTCTCCGGTGTTCTGCCGCTACGGGGAAATATGCGGTGGGTGCAATATTCCGATTCGAGCGTGTTGGAACTGATGGAATTGGTTTGACTCTGTGGTCTCCCTGATATCGTTCTTACCCCGCACCACACGTGTGGCGATCTACGGCTGGTACTTGCCGCATTCGTCTGGCTCTGCGCGATCACGCTTGCGGGCCTACCGGGTGGGGTTGTTATCCGACGCACCTGCGACATTCTTGACGAAACGAAATGAATTCGCGAACATTCGCGCGACCCCGCAGCGAGCCGTTGTCGGAGATCCCCGTGGACCTACTATTCTTGCACCTGGTTGTTCCGCCGACGGTAAAACGTTTGACGATTGGGAGTTGGACAAAGGCCCGACTGGAGGAATGGTGGAAATACACGGCGCGCCAGCTTAGGCTATCGTCGTTTATGTTTGGGAAGCTGTATGCGGACGAGTTGTCGCACGAGTCGAGCGCGCCTCGGCCGATGCAGGAGCCAGGTGAGGGCTGGGCGCTCCCGGAAGAAGGGCGGATGTACGGGCGGTGGCTCCGTGTGCCCAAGGGCGACAATATTGCGTTTTTGCGCGACAAGCCGGTGCTAATCGAGGTTGATCGTGGAGGCCAGGCGGTGCGCGAGCGCGGGCGAGAGGTGATGGCGGCACAGGACGAAGAGACGCGACGTGCGGGGCGCCAGCCAGAGCAGGACTATACGATTGTGCACGTCCCGCCCATGTTTGGCGCACGGTGCATGCTACTTGTGACTCTGTTGTGGATCACTTCCGCGACGGTTGTCGTAAGCGGCACGGCTGGGCCAATTATACTCGGGCGATGGCTGTTTGCCAAGACGACGGGCCAGACGCGCGTCCACGATGGATATGCGCTTGTCGTGGGGTGGTACGTCCTCTGGGGTGCCTGGCGCCTCGAACGCGCGATGCGCGCTGGGGTAGGAATCGGACGCGCGGCATGGTGGTGTGCACAGGTTGCATGGCTCGCGCTTGGGCTAGGCGTGGTGACGCCCGTGCTGCTGGCGGTTGCGATGCAGGTGTACGTTGTGCTTCCGCTGCGGGTGTGGTGGAACCCAGGCCTGGTGCCGGTCGTGCATGTCGCGGAACAGTGGGCGGTTGGGCTTGTGTTGATGAAGATCGGGTGGCAGGCGTGGAGGTTGAGGGCACGGGCGCGAAACGCGGCAGGAGGGGGAGGTGCAAACGCAAACCCGGAGCCCAACGTGGACGCAGCGGCCGGGGAGCGCGACGAGGGCGAGCCGGCGGACGATACTGATCGAAAATTGGAGGAACTCGGTCGGGCGATGGAACAGGTGAGGACTTGATCGTATCTCTGGCTTGCTCGTATCTCGTCTATCGGTCGAATTCGGTGGGCGTGGTTGGGTCGTGTGCATGCAATCGGCCAAAAAGCCAAACTGGGCGTGGCAGATCCGAGTTTACGTCCTGGACCTCGCGTGGACGGAGCCGGGCGTGGGTCTGGACGGTGACGCCGATGACGACGAGGGTGGGCTGGTATGAGATCCGGGGCGTCGTGGGATGAAATGGATTGCGGCGCAGTGGTGAGGCGCGATGGTGCGCCCTTGGCGATGGCTGGCGATGGAGCGGCAATGTGAATGCGGAGATGGCAGTTGAGGTCCACGACGGCGGTGGTGTACCATCGCAGACTGCGTTCGATTCTCTGGCAGGGTTATTAGACTTTTGGCGTCACGGGACCGGAGAGCGTACGGACTGTGCGATGGTATCCGTGGCATGGCCCATCGTGGACGATGAGATCGTGCGCCGCCGCTCGTTGCCGTCGCAGAGGATCTGGCGTTTGCGGATCTCCGCTGTGTCGTGGATGATTGGGCTCCTATCGACTGGCGGTTTCTATGTAATCTTCTGTTCCACATGCTGACATGCTTTATGACGTGCAGATCGTGCGCAATGGGCTCGCGCGGCCCGACGCCCTCGGTGCGACGCGCAGTTTTCTATTGCCGGTGTGTGGCGGGCTAGCCCTAATGGTGGCTGGGCCAGCGGCGGGACTATGGCTGCTCGAGATTTTGCTGCCGGGGGCGCAACGGTGGGATGGCGATGTACTGCGTGAGTATTTTCGTCTGGGTTTTCCGATTGTGTGGGAGCGGGAGCGGGCCCTGGATCACGATCTGGGGCGTGCCCCGCTTGGTGCAGGCAATCTGTTGGGGTAGTCGGGGTTGACAAGAATGCTGACACGAATGCAGTGACGGTGGTGTACCCAGGCATCTTTTGTGCGACGGCTATAGTAGGCCTGTGGCGGGCGGGGCGACGAGCGGGGAGGCGGTGGCTGCAGGGGGTGCGGGACGAAGAGTTCCTGGTCGAGTTGCGTCTGCGGAACCTGGAGACGGAGAGAAAGTAGCGCTGTAGATAGTTGTGTATATCAGATGCGGGTCTTGCCGCTACCGAGTTGCTGGGTGACGTCTTATAAGAGGGCTGATAAGCTCGCTCGAGAAATCCCCTGCCTGTCATGCTCTCCGTCATATCCCCCATGGACAGCGACCCGTCTGTCCCCTACCGGTGCGTTGCCGTCGTTGACGTCGTCTCCGCGGGCCTGACGCCGCCCCCAGGTCAGAGCGCATCTCCCCCGGCGGCACCCGCACCGTCGTCTACACCATCCCCGACCCCCCCAAGCCGCGCAAGCCGTCCAAGCCCAAGACGGTGCAGGTCCAGCAGCACCAGCTCGACATGCTCGTCGAGCGCGAAGAGAGCCCTACCGAGTACCAGCCCGGCGGCTACCTGCGTGTCCGCATCGCCGACCGCTTTGTCCAGCGGTACCGCGTCGTGCGCAAGCTGGGGTAGGTCGTCCATTACCTCGTCATGACTGCAGCTAACCCCGCCGCAGCTGGGGCCACTTTAGCACTGTTTGGCTCGCCCACGACGCCCACACCGACACCCACATCGCACTCAAGATTGTCAAGTCTGCCCCCCGCTACGTCCGGACCGCGACAGACGAGATTGATCTCCTCCAGCACGTCATTGACCGCGGAGCGAGCGACCCCAGTGCGGTCCGGCACCCCGGCCGCGACCGCCTCGTCACCTTTCTCGACGCGTTCAAGCATACCAACCCCCGGTCGGGCCAGATCCATTCGTGTATTGCGTGAGTGCTCCATTGCTCGGCTGCCCGTTTGCTTTCTTTGCGTTTCACGTGTGGGCAACCGCGCCCCTGCGGCGCAGAGATAACGAATGGACTCCATGTGAACGGCGCGCTAATGGTTATCACTTGCTCTTTTTTGGCCCTGCAGGTTCGAGCCTCTGGGCATGAATTTGCTCCAGCTCATCCAGCTGCCCGAGCACAAGCACCGGGGTATTCCTGTCCAGCTCTGCAAGCAAATTGCGCGCCAGACATTGCACGGACTCGACTATTTGCACCGTGTATGCAAGCTCATTCACACCGGTCTGTTCCTTGTTTCCCCGGCTGACGTTGGACTAATCATCAAACTCTTCCCCGCACTGCGCTTGTCCCAATTCAGACCTGAAACCCGAGAACATTATGCTACGGATCGCCCCTTGTGCCGTCGAGTCCCACATCCGCGCCGAGCTTGCATCTAGCCCCCCTGCCATCGAACGCTCCGTCGCACTCGGCGGCAAGTCCCACTCGCACCGGGGTTCCACCTCGGACCGGGACGCGCGGCACCGGAACTCGGTCTACATTATCGGTAGCCAGCCCTTGCCGAGCCCCAGTCCGAGCGTGAGCGTGGGTGCGAGCAGGGCCAAGGTGGGAACGAGCCCGACGAGCCCGGTACACGCGCAGTTTGAGCAGCTTGCGCTGCGCATGTCCAAGCTTGTCGTGCACGGCGACCAGCCTGAATCGACGAGCGTCCCGTCGGGCA
The DNA here is from genome assembly GCA_019677335.1 of Ceratobasidium sp. UAMH 11750. Lineage (NCBI taxonomy): Eukaryota > Fungi > Basidiomycota > Agaricomycetes > Cantharellales > Ceratobasidiaceae > Ceratobasidium > Ceratobasidium sp. UAMH 11750. Next base: position 9,908 of record WSLM01000143.1, on the reverse strand, counting down.
GTGTGGGCGAAAAGACGAGCGCCACGTCGAGTTGTGCTGCGTCTGCCATTTTTAGCGTCACGACGAGCGTTGCCGACGGTTCGGACACGGACGAGGAGAGCGAGAAGCGGGTAGTCGCTAGCGTCGAGTCGATGTTGTCTCGTACTGCACCTGCCGATCCAGATCCCCTCCCAGCCCTCGAATCAGAGGACCAGGTGTCGGTCAAGATTGCAGATTTGGGCAACGCGGCGCGGATAGGGAAGCAGGTGACCGGTGCGTTAAACTTTCATTTCGGTCTCAGTTTGGGTTCCCTTTCTTCATTCTTTCTCCCTGTGGTGTGCCTTTTCCTTATCCCGCCCATCTTTCTCGCCTCCCACGTTAAAACTTTCTTTTATATCACGGCAACGGCGATGGCAGGGCCAGAAGTGTCGGCTTCAGGTGTTCATCTGCTTTGTGCCTATATGCGTGTAACCGCATACGGGCTAGCCCAGATCTCACCGCCACGCGCCGGAACTCTCGCGCCCACCGCTGCTCGTGGCTGAATCTCCCCGCTCTACTTTTTTTTTCCCGTATCCCCGGACTCCGGTATGCCCATTTGGTGGGTGGCGCTACCCGCGATTTATATCTTTCTGCGCTGGTCCCGTTTAGGACATGCGCATGACCATAGCTCTGGGCGGTGGCACACTTTGTTCCATCTCGAATCTCGTTTGGATATATGCGTCTATCACAAGGCACTGACTCGTTCCCTCAGACGATATTCAAACACGCCAATATCGCTCACCCGAAGTGATCCTGCGCAAACCCTGGGGACCCGCCGTCGATCTGTTTTCGCTCGGCTGTGTCGTATTCGAACTCCTCACCGGCGACTTTTTGTTCGAGCCCAAGGCACGCGAGCCGCTGTGGTCTCGAGACGACGACCATATCTGCCAGATGCACGAAGCCCTCGGTCCGTTTACGCACGCGGCGGCGCAGGGCGGGGCGTGCAGCAAGGCGATCTTCCGGTCAGACGATACGTTGCGCAATGTCCCAGCGCGCAAGATCAACATGTGGCCGCTCGACGCGGTGTTGCGGGACAAGTACGAGTTTAGCGCGCGAGCTGCAGACGAGCTCGATGCGTTTCTCCGACCGATCTTGGCGCTTGACCCTGCAGAGCGGGCCTCGGCGCAAGAGGCAGTCCAGCACCCGTGGTTATGGTCTTGATTTTTTTCTTTTGTGGGTTTGCCACGGTTTTACACATGGTGTGGCTATTGTATCAGTGCATATAATTGTTGTGCTTTTATTGTTTTCCGTGCTTGGTTTCGTTCACTGTACTCGCTTTGTATGTCTCTTCCGTCGTAGAGCTCTTTTCGCTCTGGCTATCGTTGTACAACCTCTGTTTTTTAGCCTCAATTATTGTTGTCCCTGGGTAGCCTGAAGCGCTCTGGCTATTTATAGAGTTTTGTTTTCTGTGATGTAGATTTCGTGCAGTGCGCAGTCTTTTTTTTTTGCTATGCTATGTGATGTCATTTTGGTCCGTTATCATGCGGGATAGGAGTCGGGGCAAACGTGTGATCTTATCTCCATTCGGTCGTTTAACCCCAGATTGTTCATCGTCTCGAGAACGCGCGCCTTGCAAGTCCGACAACCCCAAGCTCCGAGTTTTTTGGTATCGGGCACGAGCGATTGGACGAGGCCGGGGGCTTTTCTGTTTCTTTCCGCAGGGTGGTGGGACCGGGCGGGTTGATAGGAGATTTGGTCCGGGGGTTACTATTGCCATGCGGCTAGATTGTGGACGATTGGAATCGGGGTGTTGACGTATGCGCGCCAGGCGGGATCGGGCATGATTTGTTTGCCGAGTCGGGTTTTATTTATTGTTATTTTGGTGGTGCTGTATAGCACATGCTTGTTTTCGGAAATTCGGGTGTTTTGTAGGTTGTAGCTCGCGCTCTTTGCTTTTACTCGCATTGTCCGTATCGTCCCCTCGCTTAGTATCAGACGCTCATCGGCGGCCCGGTTCCAGGCCGAGTACAATGGCTAAACCTGTGCCTCTGACGTAGTTTTCACAACTCAAAAAACAATCACCCCTCTCATCACTACCCCGGATCGCCCTGCCCCGGATCGCCATGCTGCAACGCTGAACCTCGAACAAAACATATGTCATAGAAGCTTCGGGCCCGAGCTGTACGTATCAGCTTTTGTACGACGAGCGCGTACTGGGTCTTATCTGCGCCTTTTTGGCGATCTAGCCCAAGATTAAACATAATGGACTGTACAGTGGCATTTTAGTAGTTTCGGGCCGTCGCCATGCAGCTTTGAGGCAAGTTTGATAGGCTCTTGCACCGGCCGCTCGAGATCACACTCGAGTCCAAAAAACAGATGGGCAGATCCGTAAATGGTATTGTCCGTCGGTCGAGCTCGGTCCTTTGGTTCGAATTATCCCGAAAGGCCGCGGTCGCGCAGAACATTTCTCGCGGCTAGACCCGGGTCGAACGCTACATATACCGACAAGGGCTTCCTCACAGATTTGGGTCGTACAGAGATCGTATAGGAAAGAACCGGTGGCGCCTACTGTAGTGGCGAGTATCAAATTCTGGAAAATCGCGCGAAGACGGTTGTGTAATAGAAATCATCTATAGATACAGTCGAACATACAACTTCCCTTTATCCGGGAACGCATCGACCGAGGTCTACAGATCTAAGCGTGTGTATGGGTTCCCGCCCGGGTTTAGCACGTGCGGACTGTCTCGATGCAAGTTCCAGGTTCCTACCGACTCGTTCGAAATGGGCGAGCTGCACCCCTGTGTGATCAAGGTTAAGATCATCGGGATAACATGGATAATATCTGCGGGAGGGGTCTGTTTAGGATGCGGTAAGATGTTCGACATATCGCTCGGGTAAAAGAATGGGAGATTGAGATCTTGTCCCGGGTGATGGGCCCATGAGTCTAGTGCGTTACTCAAAGTTTATCTGGTTCATCGCCTGGATCTGCGTAGGCCGAGCGTAGGAAGAAATGACGAAGGGGCTGTTCGAGGGTAGGCGTGTTCTCGAGGTCAGAGTGTGTGAAAATAGTATGCTCAAGTATCGATGGGCACGAGTATAGATGTTTGAGCGCTCAAGAAGAGATTGGCGGGTGTTGTGCTGCCAAAGTTTCTTGACCAAGGGAGCATAGAGAATCAAGGGCCTAAATGACATTCCAGGATAGCAAGGCCAGCAAGAATACCGCGTAGGATCTTCATCGTGCTATCCCCCTCTACCACTACTTCCCCCGAGTAGATTCCCAAGGACAGGCTGGTCGTGGTTTGCGCAAGTTGCAAGGCAGTTCATTACGTCATGCACAGCCTAAGCGCCGAGACGCTAATCTACCCGAATTCAACGCCCACGACCATCCACCCTTAGACGCCATTTCCTAGAGCCACAACATGGCTGACGCTGCAGCACCGGTAGCTCCCGAACCCAAGGTCTTTGACCGCGAATATTATGATTTGGTGCGTACGCTCGAGATAGGGCGTTTGGAGGCGATAAATGTTGAATATGATCTACTTTTGGTGATCTCCGGTTTACCAGGTCCGTCAAATTTGCTGTTGCGCGCTTGAGAGGGAACTAAAGTGTGCTTTGCTCAGCTTGGCGTTCGTACAGATGTGAATGAACTTGACCTGAAGAAAGCCTATCGCCGGGCTGCGATCAAGTATCATCCAGACAAGAACCCTTCGCCGGATGCCGAAGAGAAGTTCAAAGAGATCAGGTGTGTTTAACAGATAAAATGTGTTTGTGTTCTAATAGTGTGTTGGGCAGCACTGCGTATCAGGTCCTTAGCGACGGTGTAAGTGGCCTTTGTCCGCAGCAAAGGCGGTGATTGATATGCGGATGTATAGAATATGCGAGCTGTGTATGACAAACAGGGCAAGAACAAGGTTGGTTTTATACGCCCGCTTGGATCGTTCGACAGTATTTTACCGCCACGTTAGGTCGAAGGGGCGAGCGACGGGTTTGAAGATGCATCTGCATTCTTTGCCAACGTCTTTGGCGGCGAGCGCTTTATGGACTGGGTGCGTACCTGTTGCAACAACGCTTTCGTGACCTCACGTAACTCTTGGCAAGTAGATAGGTGAAATATCATTGTTGAAGGAAATGACAAGCGCAGCAGAAGTCATGATGAACGACGAGGAGCGAGCTGCTATGGCTGCAGAGACGGGACGATCTTCACCGCCGGGCGCGACGTCTGCCACCACCACTCCCCCAAATACAGATGCTGCGACTACCCCATTGCAGCCGAACGTTGGCAGCAACGTCGGGCCCGTGCCGCCCAATATCACTCCTGATTCGGCACCTAAGCCTGCCCGAACTGATTCGGATGTGGTGAAACACGATACGAGTGGCGCTGCGACTCCCACTGGCACGACAGGCAAAGAGGGAGGCAAGAAGGGGAAGAACAAGTTGTCGCCGGAGCAGAAGAAGAAGCTTGAGGAGTTGGATGCCCAACGGAAGAAAGTCATGGAGGAGAGGTATGTTGTGGTTTGGGATCGGGTGTTTAACTGATACGTTTATTGATAGGATTAAGACGCTGACCGAGAAGCTAAAGGAACGAATCCGGCCATTTGTTACAGCCAAGAAGCCTGGTGACAAGGAGGATCCTGAGGTCAATACGTGGCTGGCAAAGATTAAGACGGAAGCGGAGGATTTGAAGCTGGAGAGCTTTGGTGTTGAAGTGAGTGCGGCATGAGGAATCAAACCTATCGATCTGACCTTCCTGCCATTTTACAGCTCTTGCATACCATCGGTAAGTCAATCAACAGAACGACCGTCAAGAGGACTAGCTCAAACCGTATTTGCAGGAACCGTATACCTTATGAAGGCAAACTCGGCGTTGAAGTCGCGTAAATTCCTTGGAATGTTCGTGCGACTTGTTTGTGTGCATCACGATACTAACTTCGTCTAATGTTTAGACCCGGATTTGTTTCTCGGCTAAAGGAAAAAGGTACTGTCGCAAAGGAAGCTTGGGGAGTGCTTGGGAGCGCGTGAGTGGTAACACATCCACATTGAACCTCTTTTGAACGTTTGTGTTGCTCAGAATTGGCGTTCAACATACGATGGAGGATATGGCACGGCTTCAAGAGAAAGGGGAAGCAGCCGAAGCCGAATTGCGTACCCTTGAGATGGATTTGACTGGCAAGGCAAGTATATTTCAGTTGTTTTGGGTGTTTTGACTAACATGCGCATACAGATACTACTTGCATCTTGGCGAGGCACCCGCTGGGAAGTTAGCCAAGTTTTGCGTGAAGTGTGTGACAAGGTCCTCGAGGAACCTGGTATCAACAAACAAGAATTGTTCTTGAGGGCGCAGGTAAAAGCCAAACTACCCGTTCAGAAAATTCATACTAAACGCATTGTGGCAGGCATTGTTCTTGATTGGTGAATTACTGAAAGAAGTTAAGCCTGACGAGTCTGATGAAGAGCGACGAGAGCTTGAACGGTATGGTTTCATTTCTTGCCCGGTTTTGTCCCTACCAATGCGTTTTTGCAGACTTGTTGCTGAGGCTAGCAAGAAGAAAGGAGCGCCCAAGTCAACATCTCCCACCACCGGGGCGCCCGTGGCTGAGAGTGGCCACAAGAAGGGCTGGAAGTGGAAAGGTTAAACGCGAGATCTCTTGACGCATAGTTTTGGATTGAGAACGAGTATATGCATCGTGGTAATCAGATCTGTTTTAGGTTGCGAGTAATAATAGACCCTGGATACATTTCTTCGATGATGACCGATTGTCGCTACTTGGATATTCTCTTTGACAAAGGGGGGAAATGGATTGCAACGGAGAATACACATAGGACTTCTAAATGTCTTTAGGCCTCCGGCGCCTGTAAATCTGTGAGTGCCGTTGGCTTTGCAAGCATCCCCATTACCCAAGTATCACCCGCGCAATACCTATAAGGCGACGCTGCCGAATTGGTTTACACCGCCCACAAGCCATCAGAATTGCGCAGCAACCATTCTTCCCAACCCACAACCTGCGCACCTTGGGTTACTCGAGTCAGGCACCGAGGCTGCCTCGAACCCTGGCCACGAGTCTCCTCGAAGTTGCCGTACGCCATCCGTTGCATTGCAACAAGTCATCCCTCTCCTACTTTGGCCACGCAAAGGACTTGTAGAAATGAGCTCCTGGAAGGAATTGATGTGCAGGCGCTTGTTCGGGGTACTCGGTGCTTTCTTCCTGATCAACGCTCCTGAGTCGGGACAACCGTGGAGCTATAAAATAACGGGTCCGTCGGCCTTCGGCACCCCACTGTATGCTCCCCCCTCCACTTGCCCCCTAAAATGAGTACCGGTACCGGTCCTGTAGACTGCGTGAATAACTACAACGATTATCTCGACATCCAAAAGGAGAGCACCTGTCATGTCTGTCTTAGCACCGGTGCAGTCGTCGGCTTGTCGGCAAGTGGTCTTCTTTTGCGGTCATTCATGTGTACTCACTGTGCCTTGCTAGTTTCATGCGGAGATGGGGTTAATATCCCTCGTGTCGCTTTTGATTCTGTTGGGTATCATAGCCGTAAGCCGCTGGCATTCGGGTGGAGGGCTAGAGCTCACTGATCTATTTATGTAGCGGAACTATCGGCGCATGTGTATTCGACGGCCGAATGGCGGATGGCGACTCTTCCGGGGCAACGTAGACATTCTGATGGTACCTATTCTCGCTTTGCATCGCTACATGCGCGCTGATCACCAATTCTTGGCCTAGCTCAACCTCATCGTAGCCGACATTCTAATGTCGTTTGGTGCCATATCGGATGTGTACTGGGCACATCACCGACAGGTGTTTTGCGGCTCATATTGTAATGCGCAGGGCGTATTGCAGACGATGGGCGAGACCGCAGCGGCACTGTCAACCCTGGCAGTTGCTATATACACCTTCCTGGCGATTTATCGGGACCGTCATCCCAAGTATAACCCGTTGAGGTGTATTGCTGTGGTGTCTGCCATATGGCTATGGGTGCTGCTTTGGGCCGTGATTCCTCTCGGGATAAAGAGGGGAACTGGACCGGACAAAGACGGGAATGTGCAAGAGTTCTATACCCCGACCCCTTGGTGTAAGTCTTTTACTCTTTGAGATGAATCCTAACCGATACCAACGTTGCGTGCACAGGGTGTTGGATAAATGGGAAGTACATGCCTGAACGGGTCGTTGCCGAATATCTTTGGTGCGTAAATATGGCCAAAGGTTACGAACATGGTTTGACATTTCTACAGGCTGTGGATCGCTGGGATAGGCAGCATTGCGCTGTATGTTCCATCGTACTTTAAAGTGCGCAACAAGCAAGGCAATTCAAGACCCAACGAGCGCCCTAGACATTCCGTGCTCGGGCCACAGCCCGACCCGGACGCCCAGAGCATCGAAAGCTCAACCGGTGAGAACGATGAAGCCGTGAAGATGCTTTGGTAAGAACTATTTGGTACATACATGGCATCGAACTAACGCCGGGCAGGTATCCGTTGGTTTACACCCTCTGCGTACTCCCGTTATCCATCATACGATGGGCAGGGTTTGTGCACCCGGAGTTATCAACGAACTCGCACATTCTAGCGCCTTCAATGATTTTCAGCTCAATCTTTAACCTCATGGGACTATTCAACGTTGGGCTTATTCTTTGGACCCGACCAGCTATACTCTTGATCAACTGTGACGAGGAGCTCAACGCGGTGTACTTGGAGCCTATGGCTCCTAGCGTTTCTCGTGTTTCATCCCGCGCTTCAGCAAACCTGAATCACCGCGGAGGAAATCAGCACGAAAAGCTTGGAACCGACGAGACGTCCGCGGACCAGCGGCCCACGAACCGTTTTGGTGGAGCTGCTGTGTCGCTGACTCGAGAATTCTAGTTATTCGGGTCGGTTGTATTTGTTTCGTTCGTGTATGCGTTCGCTGTAGTAGTATCCCTCCTGTGTGTATCTGCTATCTTATTGCTGAAATACGACCTCTGCCCTCCTAAATGGTTGGAAGCACATAACTATGAGAATACGTTGGACGACTCGGGTCGTTGCATGGTTTCAGCCCTAGATTTGATACCAACTGGCTGTTTGCCGAAAACACGAGGGCACGTTTGACCAAGAAGGCGGACGTCAAGCTTTCTTCCCTCGCGAGTGTGAAAGTGAGTCGCATACAACCAGTTGCCGGTCCATAGTATCTCCAAATGAGTAATTTGGCGCTTCCTATCCCACTGGCATGATTATTTCAGGAGCAGGCTACGATATCGGATGGCAGCAACGCAAAGAGCACTTTAACCGACCGTGCGTACTATCGTTGAACAGTAAGTCGTGGGCGCAAACACGCAACGTCTATTATTTGGTTCAGGTATCTACCTCACCCGCTAAAGTCGAGCGGGCGGGACAAGTTGTGGACAGAGCGCTTCCCGTCGGGGGAAAAGGCTGCATTAAAGTTAGGAGAGCGGTACTCTAGTCACGGGGTGTGATGAGCTCAACAGCCTCTGAACGAGGATTCGATTGAGAGGGGTTGCAAACGGGACAAGCTTACGACCAGGTAAATAAAATATAGTGTTAGACATCACCTTCCGGCGTCCGGGTTTGACAAACAGCTACGGCAGTGAACAGTATGAAGGTAGAATATATGCACAAAGTATAGGGTTAGGCCTTGAAACTAACCAAGAAAAAAGAGCCCAGCCGGCCCGAAGGCCAGCACAGGTCAGGAAAAGATTGAGACAGTGCCTGGCCCAGAGGACCAGACAAAGCGAGGGTGCTAACTGAACCAAGGGGCGCCGTGCAATGATCAACTCCCCCACCTGATATTCAACGAATACTTGAAAGCGAGTATCCCGTCAAGGTAAGTATGAGGAATGTGGAAATATTGGGCGAGCTTAAATAGCTATGGGTGTGGGACCGTGCGCCTCCACGCAAGCAGTCGTTTGTGGTCGCAGGAAGCGCCGGCTTCGGGTATGTGCTTCGGCCCGACGCGAGCCTTCAACAGGGTTCACATGTAATTTGACTCAGCCCAAGTTGGCGCGTCCACCACATCGAACACACTCATACTTACTACTCATGGGAAACGAAAAGCAACTTGAAGAGGCTGTTATTTATGATGCTGATGATAGCCATAGATCTAGCGGTATAAAGCGGAAAGTAGCCGTCGCTGGGCTTCTTGTCGTTGCTCTCGGCCACTGGACTGTGGGAGGAAGCCGCAAGATTGGTTGTAGACACTACGCAAAGGCGCGCACCGTCCTCCTTATGCTCAAATTACATTGGAGCTGACCGTATCTTATAGGCACCCATCCCAAGTCCTGACAAAATCGAATGGTCAGCATGCGGCGATGGCTACGAGTGCGGTCGTCTACTGTAAGCATGTTGTTTCGTCCGAAGAAGTTTCGCTTAGATTACTGTGTAGCGTGCCCCTCGATTATCAGAACGGGACATCCGGCCATGCGAACCTTTCTGTCGGTCGCTTGTTGGCTAAAAACACAACAGCCAGGCTTGGTTCATTGTTTATCAATCCCGTGCGCGACATATCCCTTTCTCGGTTGGTCGACATGTAACATTGTTGTCCATAGGGTGGCCCTGGTGGCTCCGGGTTGTCATTTTTGTACCGAGCTGGACCAGCTCTTGCGGAATTACTTGACGATCGCTGTAAGTGTTATTGTTGAAGAGAGCCCGCCGTTACTAATCCCAACCTATAGACGATATTGTCTCGTGGGACCCTCGTGGGATCAACGGAACTACGTGAGTCGCTAGTGTTGGCGGCGAGCGTGGGCGAGGGCCCTCGCCCTCGGAACTCGGAATGTCCAAAAAACACTCGCTGTCAAAAGTTCCGAGGCTTACATCAGCCTCGAGGGTTTTTGGAGGCTTCTAACGTAGTGATGGTTAAACAAGACTAAAGTTGTACCAAACAAAGCAGAGAGCATGGGTGAATGCACGAATTATCTTTACATGGGTTGCTCGGTGTCAAGAATGGCGTCAT
>WSLM01000142.1:0-27816 GCA_019677335.1 Ceratobasidium sp. UAMH 11750 | reverse complement strand
TGGGTAAGGGGCTGAGGCACCGGCACGCGAGGGAATGACTCGCGGGTCGATGGGCTAGATTATGCTGCTTGACATACTATACCAAGCGGGTAGACGAGAAAAGAGGAGGGGGAGAACGACGGGAAGTACGAGCCGGTTGGAACAAGCCGATGCCAGATGTTGGAGGCCGGGAGTCACGTGCATGATATCCATCAGGCACCGGCGCTTGCACCCCGGCCCGGATTCTTCCCCTGGCCTCAGAAACGATCCTCGAAGTGTGACTATTCACAGACGAGCTTGTTGAACAATGTTCACTAGCAAGGAGTTACTAATCATGCCGCCAAGGCATGTTATAATAAGAAGTTTTATCTACGAAGAGTTCCCCGAGGTCTGCGTATATGCATGATTACACGTGTGCGTAGCGATAATTATTCCATAATCTTTACGGCCGCCACGTCAGTGTGAACATAAGTATCGTACGAGAATCACCGCCAGCGAAAATCGTAAGGGCGCTCGCTGATACTGCTGCCGCGCGGCAATTACCAAAGTGGTACCATCAGGCGGTGCTTGGCGATGGTGGATATCTGATACCGCTCCAGGCGTGCATCTTCGGCGATAAGGAAGGGATATCATGCTTCTGACTCGCACGTTCATCCACACATATGCGTCCTAACTGGACCTAGCAGGCGGATTGGTGACCACGCGCGCTGGTTATTGTTTGGCCGTCCCTGCCACTCGTAAGCTGATTGGCTGCAACCAGCGCGCGGAAAATGTGGGACACCTAGTCAGTAGGCCGCGTGTCCACTCGGCTTGGATTGAGGCTCGGCACATCTAAACTATTCCGGATGATGATTTGGTGCCAGGTAAACCACGCGTACCGCGTGCAATGGATATATAGGTCGGGCGAGCGACCGCATTGAACCTACATTCCACTCTCTAGACTATCCACTCGACCTCTGCGTTAAATCCCGTACTACAATGTCTCGCCCTGCCTTAAAACACATCGTTTTTATTACTGGATTTGGATGGAGTAAGTATCCTTCGATCTTCCCCACTCATTCATGGTACACACTAATTGAAAATTAGCCCACATACGTCCAAGTATACACTTCTGTGTACGCCTGGCCGCCAAGTTCCCAAATGTCTTTATTTGTATGTGTTGACCTTTCGACAAGCTCGCTATGCTGATAATACCATTGGTCAGCGGTCTACACACCTGGTCCCCTCGCCCCCCAAGCTGACCAGTATCTCGCTTCTTATCCCGAGGCCGCTCGCGAGCGGGTTCACATCGTCCATTCGATCGTCGACATCCCAATTACCAACCCATTCGACCTGCTTACGAGTCTCGAGCGCAGTTTTGGACCTTGGATCGCCGCGCAACTTGCGAATCCGAGCCTCGAGATTAGTGGTTTGACCGTTGAAACGCCGAGTTACATCATAGAGGACCATATCAACGGTGGCATTGCGGTGGGAAACAAGCAGTACCATAGTCTGCCAATTGCAGCCTGGTGGGTGTCCACCGCGGCATCTTTTCTGGGGTAAGCCTCGTGTTGCTAGCTATACGTCGGGGGTACTAACCCCAAGGCACCTGTCCACAGACATTACGGAAATGCCGAGAACGGCGGCGGGTGGAGAATTACGGGAGCTGTGCGCGCGGTTTTGGAAAAACAAGATCCAGAGACGGGGAAATCGGCTGAAGAGATACTTGCTGAGGTGGGTTTAATGATCGATTGCTGAGGAAAATATGTGCGAAGCTTAATTGTTCGGCTAGGAGACAATTGCTGACCGCGTAGTATCTGTACCCGGTTTGCCACCACACTATGAACACGAGCAAATGCCCCAGTCCCTCCCGAGGATTTTACCCCTTCTGGTACATATGCATAAACGGTGGGCGTCAGTTGCAGAACATACAAGCATTATAGTGTTTACTAGTGTTTATGAGCTGGTAAGTAGCCCGGTTGTGTATTTGGTAGGGAGTTTAATTTCTATATTTTTGTGCAGGAGCCGGTCGCGGCCGATGCATGTGCTAATGGGCTCACCAAACCACTCGCACCGTTTTGTGTCGGACTTGCTGCTGATCTCCCTCCCCCCGTCCGTCCTAACTTGGATTCCGACAAGTCAGACCCTGTCTTGTCGTTCATGAACCGCGCTTATAGCGAGCTTGGGACCCACTCCGTCATTTATATCGCGTTTGGAAGCCACTTCTTTCCCACCGCTCAGTCGACCTCCCACCTAAAGATCCTAATCGAAGAAATAGGTGCGCATGGGTTGAGGCTCGTGTGCTCGGTCAAGCCGGAGCATGCCAAGGCTGCAGGTCTAGATGACGACTACCTCGAGGCAATCAAGAAGAGTGGGAATGCTATATTCCCGGACTGGACGCAACAGTTGCAAGTGCTTGAACACCCGGTACTTGCCTTGCGATCTGCCAGAATGATTACTAGCTGACGCTAATCCTGTAGGCTTTGCATTATTTTGTCTCTCACGGCGGATGGAATTCCACGACAGAGGCAATCGTACGTGGCGTGCCCATGATCTTTTGGCCGATGGCTGTGAGTATTTCTATGTGCATCTCTACCAGTATCGTCGATAACGGATGTGGTTCAACAAGGGAGATCAACCAACCACCGCGATGCAGATTGCGAGGCAGCACGATTGCGGCTTCGAACTTCTGCAAATTCGCACAGGCATAGCTCGTAGTGTGGCATACAATCCTAACGGGGATATAACAATTACTGGTTCGGACGAGGCGGTGAGGGGGGAGGTACGAAGGGTACTGAAGATGACAAAGGGCGAGACGGGCGCACAGCAGCGGCTGAATGTTCAGGCTCTAGGTAAACTCGCTCGAGAGTCGATGGAGCCAGGAGGAAGTGCGGATGTAGCACTTGAGAAACTCGGGAAAGCGATTGGACTCTGAGGTAATATCAATTTTAGCACTTGTATTTACTACCTCGAATTTGGAAGGCGACTAGTTGGTGATAGTGGCTTCGTTTGGCACTACTGTTCTCGATGTTTGAACTGCTTGTGCCTGCCGCAACGTCGGCTTATGCAAGGGAATTTGGTCATATTCTATCTTGCAAGGGTTTCAGTCGAATAGAATCCTCGCCTTATCACTCTAGAACTCGGAATTTAGTTCTTTTCTACCCTCGCGGTATAGCCACGCAATCGCACCGTGGTTTCTTTATTATATATTATCCTAGCATTCACTACTGACGTCGTTGCGCTCGCGCAAGAACCAAAATAGCACCACGAGGCGATGCTCGGGGATGGCGGACATATGATAGTGATACAGATTTGGTGGCAACGCGCGCTGGTCATTATTTTTAGCAGCTCCTATCACCAACTAATCGTTCTGAACTCTAGTAAGCAATGGCTTTAGTATGCGGTTTGTTGAGTTTGATCCTCCTAAATCGGAGTTGTATGCGCGGTACTGTACCTCCCAAAAATGCATTCAGCGAAACAGGACCCGATGAGAGGGTACAATCATGTTCTGAACCGCACTAGCTCTAAATTTATAATGCCTCACTATAATGACCTCTACAGCAGAGTCTAGCAGATGCACGACTGGTACTTTTTCAGACTAACCTTGCTGGGCGCTAACGGCTGGTCCGTGGTCCGCTTTAGCGCCTCAGTTCAGGGTGTTGATGACTAGCTTGATAGTTGTAACCACCGCGCGGAGACCAGCGCGCCTAGTCACTAGGCCACGCGCACCCCTCGGCTCGATTTCGACGCTCTGCACACTTAAATTATTCTGAGCAGGAGTTTGATGCGGCATGAACTCTACAGCTGTGGGAGTATAAAGCCAGGCGAGCGACGGCCTGAGATCGACATCCACCTTCTGTACTATCTACTCAGCTTTCACGTCGACTCAAATTACAACGTCTCACTCTGATTTGAAACATATCGTCTTCGTCACTGGGTTTGGATGGAGTAAGTTTCGCTCTCCCTCTGTCTGTCATAGCACACACTAACCGAAGCAGCCCATGTACGCCCAAACATATCTTTCTGTGTACGCCTGGCTGCCAAGTTCCCAAACGTCTTTATTTGTACGTCTTAATTTTTCTCGACAAATTTACTAAGCTAAATATGTTACGAATCAGCGGTCTACATGCCTGGTCCCCATGCAATCCAAGCCGACAAGCATCTCGCCACTTTTTCCAAGACTGCTCGCGAGCGGGTTCACCTCGTCCCCTCGGTCGTCGATATCCCAATCAGGATCCCCCCCTCCCCCCCGACCTCCTTACGAGTATCGAGCGCAGCTTTGGACCTTGGATTGCGGCACAAATCGCGAACCCGAGTCTCGAGATCGATGGTTTAGCGATTGAAGCACCGAGCTACATCATAGAGGACCACATCAACGGTGGCGTCTCAGTCATAAACAAGCAACACCATGGGCTACCGATTGCAGCATGGTGGGCGGCCACCGCAGCATCCTTCCTGGAGTAGGTGTCGTGTCGCTATCCTTACACCGCAGGTACTTGCACTTATCCCCTCACCCATAGACGCTTTGGGAATATCGAGAATGGTGGCGGGTGGAGGGCCATTGGGGCTGCCCGCGCCGCGTTGGAAAAGCAAGAACCGGGGACAAGGAAATCAGTTGAGGAGATACTCGCCGAGGTATGTTTAACGATCCTCTAGAAGCAGCTGTACTAACCTGAATTATTTGGCTAGGTGACCATTGCCGATCGCGTGGTTCGCGTACCCGGCTTGCCACCTCACTATGAGCACGAGCAAATGCCTCAGTCTTTTCCGCAGCTTTTACCCTTTATGTTGCATATGCATAAGCGGTGGGTGTCACTAGAAGAACATGTGAACATCGTAATGTTTACCAGTTTCTATGAGCTCGTGAGTAATTCAGCCATACCTTCGATTAGTAGAATTAAACTCTACGTTTTTTATAGGAGCGAGCAACGGCGGAAGCAGCTACCAAGGCGCTCACCAAATCTCTCATGCCAGTTTTTGCCGGTATAGCCGCGGACCTCCCCCCCACCACCCGTCCCGACCTTGATCTCAAGTCGTCGGACCCCGTCTTATCGTTCATGAACCGTGCATACACCGACCTCGGAGCCCACTCGGTCGTTTACGTTGATTTCGGAAGCAACTTCTTCCCCGCCGCCGAGTCGGTCTCCCATCTAAAGATCCTAATCGAGGAAATAGGTGCGCATGGGTTGAGACTCGTGTTCTCGGTCAAGCCGGAGCGCGCCAAGGCTACGGGCTTGGATGAAGAATACCTCGAGGCGATCACGAAGAGTGGAAATGCTATATTCCCTGAATGGACGCAACAATTGCAGGTTCTCGAACATCCGGTACTTTTCCTTTCGATCTACCAGAATGACCACCAGCTGACCTTGAGACCACAGGCGTTGCATTACTTTGTCTCTCACGGCGGATGGAATTCTACGGCAGAGGCAATACTTCGCGATGTGCCTATGATTTTTTGGCCTATCACTGCGAGTATTCTTGTTCTGCTCCATGAGTGTCCCAAATAACAAGCGTCGACCGACAGAATGACCAACCCGCGAACGCAATACAGGTTGCGAGGGGGTGGGACTGCGGCTTCGAGCTCATGCAAGTTCGTACCGGCATAGCTCGGGGTGTGGCGTACAACTCTAATGGGGATATCTCGATCACGGGCTCCGACGAGGTGGTGAGGGAGGAGGTACAGAGGATTTTGAAGCTGACCAAGGGCGAGAAAGGTACACAGCAACGTCTAAATATCCAAGCGTTAGGAAAGCTTGCCCGGAAGTCTATGGCACCTGGAGGAAGTGCGGATGTGGCGCTTGAGAAACTTGGGAAAGCGATTGGGCTGTAAACCTCTAATTGGCATTTGCACTGTTTTAAATTTGAAATGCGATTGACTAAGCGTCTTTGTCTCTGTTTGATGCTGTTATTGGCAATGTTGGCGTTGTTCTCGCTGCAACCATCTCGATTCACTTTTGCAGGGGATTCAGCCATATTCCGTTGGAGGACGTTTTAAGTGTATGAAATACTTACCTCGTTACCCTCAATTATTGGATATCCCACTGGCTTGACTTCTAATTCTCTTGTTGCGCCCGTTCATATAATCACTCCCAGAGTTGTCTTGGACCCGTACTACTCCCCCAGAGAATCCTCATTTGAACGCTCTTGCGCAGGATGATTACATATCTTGCGGCTCTTCAGTCCCTCTTCTTTAGTCGCCTCCCCCTTACGAGAGAGATCGGAGCTTGAAGAGTGCAAACTAAAGTACAAAATATACCCGCTTTTAACGTTGACGCTCATCAAACCTACATAATTAGTTCATTTTGGCCGTATCCCCGCTAGACGAGATTGTTCCCCGCTACTTCATCGAAAAATGGGCTGTGGCACAGTACTCAGGCGCACGGCCCCTCTTTACGGCTGCCCTGTTACAATAGTCCTACTGTGAGCACCATCCGTGAATTACCGTGAATATAATGATATATGCATCCACTGGCCTCGCTGCGCAGGAACCAAAGTAAATCCAAAAGTGATCCTCGGAGATGGTGTGCATCTGAGAACACCCTAGATATCCCCGGTGGCAAGGAAGCAGCGTGATGATTCTAGCTCGCCTGTTTTGCTGCAGTACACAGGTCAGAGCCGAAAACAGACGGATTCGGTCATGCCGGTTGTGGTTTGTGGCAGTTCCTACCATCAATTAGTTAGTTTTGACGCTGAGCGGTGGTGCTAGCATGTGGTCCACCGAGCCTAATACCTCTAAATCGTAAGTGCATGTACAGCATATCCCAAAAGTTACTTTGTAAAACAGAACCGATTAATTTTATAGTGTGCAACTCGGTTCCAAACCGCCGCTAGTTCTAAATTCATGATGATCCACTGCAGCGACTTCTACAGCGGAACCTGACAGATTTACAAGGAGCTCTATTTCGGATCCGAATAGTGATCCCTCTGATACCATTGGACGCTATGCATCCCTCCTTCTGAACCACCACCTACTCATCCTTTGCGTCAAGTCATTGGTTACGATGTCTCCCCCTGTTCTGAAACATATCGTCTTTGTTGCTGGGTTTGGATCGAGTAGGCCTCAAACTCTGCCCCAGTCTGTCGTAAAAGATACTGACCGAATACAGCCCATGTACGCCCAAACCTACACTTCTGTGTTCGTCTCGCCGCCAAGTTCCCAAACGTCTTCATCTGTAAGTCTTGAACATCCTATAAAAATTAACCAAGCTCAGTACACCATCGATCAGCGGTCTATACGCCTGGCCCCCTCGCGTCCCAAGCTGAACAGTACTTTGCCACTTACTCCGAGACAGCTCGCAAGCGGGTCCATATCGTCCCTTCGATCGTCGACATTTCGATTACAAACGGCTTTGACATCCTTATTAGTATAGAGCGAAGCTTTGGACCTTGGATTGCCACGCAACTTGCAAATCCGAGCCTCAAGGTTAAGGGTTTAGTGATTGAAACACCGAGCTACATCATAGAGGACCACACCAATGGCTGCATCGCGGCCATCAACAAGCAGCATCATGGTCTGCCAATTGCATCATGGTGGGCGGCAACTGCAGCCTCGTTCCTAGAGTAAGTCTTGTGCTGTCATACATCGAGGACACTCACATCGACTCTCACCTATAGACGTTTTGGGAATGCCGAGAATGGAGGCGGATGGAGGCTCACTGGGGCTGTTCACGCAGCCTTGGAAAATCAAGAGCCAGGGACGGAGAAATCATTTGAAGAGATACTTGCTGAGGTAAGCTTAATGATTCCCCAGAAGCAGGTAAAAAGCTGGATTGTTCGGTTAGGAGACGATTACCGACCGGGTAGTTCGCATACCTGGTTTGCTACCACACTATGAGCATGAGCAGATCCCTCAGTCTATCCCGAAGATATTACCTTTTATAGTACACATGTTTAAGAGGTGGGTGTCAGTAGCAGAGCATGTGAACATTGTGGTGTTTACTAGTTTTTATGAATTGGTGAGTTGTTCAGTCGTACATTTAATATGGAATTTCAATTCTATGTTTTACACAGGAGCCAGTCACGGCGGAAGCATCCGCCAATGCGCTTACCAAACCTCTCACGCCGTTTTTTGTCGGCTTAGCTGCTGATCCCCCTCCCACCGTCCGTTCTAACTTAGACTTCGAGACGTTAGACCCCGTCTTGTCGTTCATGAACCGCGCATACACCGACCTCGGATCCTGCTCGGTTGTTTACATTGCTTTCGGAAGCACTTTCTTCCCCGCCGCCGAGTCGGTCTCCCATCTAAAGATCTTGGTCGAGGAAATCGGCGCACTGGGCTTGAGACTCGTGTTCTCGGTCAAGCCTGAACGCGCAAAGGCTGTGGGTCTGGAGGACGAATATCTCGAGGCAATCAAGAATAGCGGGAATGCCATATTCCCTGAATGGACACAACAGTTGCGAGTGCTCGAACATCCGGTGCTTACTTCTTTGTCCACGAGAATGGTCACCAGCTGATGCCTTTATGTCGCAGGCTTTGCATTACTTTGTCTCTCACGGTGGATGGAATTCCACGGCAGAGGCGATATTGCGTGGCGTCCCAATGATCTTCTGGCCTATCACTGTGAGTATCCTCATTCAGCTCTACGAGCATCTCAGCTAAAAGGCGTGGACCGATAGACTGACCAACCAGCCAACGCAATGCAAATTGCGAGGGAGCACGATTGTGGCTTCGAACTCATGCAAGTTCGTACCGGTATCGCTCGCAGCGTAGCATATGATCTTAACGGGGACATACCAATTACGGGCTCCGACGAGGCGGTGAGAGAAGAGGTACAAAGAGTGCTGAATATGACCAAGGGTGAGCGGGGTGCGCGGCAACGATTGAATATCCAGGCGCTGGGGAAGCTTGCTCGAGAGTCGATGAAGCCAGGAGGGAGTGCTGATGTGGCGCTTGAGAAGCTTGGCAAAGCGATTGGGCTCTAGGTTACACTGCTCTAGTTGGGGTTTGCAATAGATTCTATTACATTTTACACAATTACACTTATGAAGCAACAGTGGCAAGGGTCGCCCCAAAAGCCACTCTTACCAAAAGTTAGAACACGTCCTTTCCTTCGTTCATCTGACCGACCATCATTCGCTCAATAAGGAGGATCAATTCTTGCGGCGTTTCCTTCATGAACCTAGGTTTACCCAGCCTTTCCATCACTCCACGCAGCCTCTCTAGCGAAGGATCCCCTTTGGCAGCCAGACCTCGATCGAGCTGCGGGTTCAGGATATGGTGATGACGTCTCCATACCCCATTTTTGAGCACGTCTTCCACTCGGTCGATCCATTTGGCTTCATCCGGCAGGATAGGGATCTGAGGGCAAACAGCCTGGCGAAAGCCGCGTACGTCGTAAAGTACTACAGTAGGAACCTGGTGCGAGAGAGGGTTGGCATCTCGGCCGTATCGAATAAACGCCCAGGAATCTTGGGCAGATTCTTCTGGATAAATAAACTCGGACGTGCTGTTCATCCAGCTGGTAGTCAGCCGACCCCGAGTATCGCGGAATTGGTAGGCAAAAATCCACTCTTCGTTGGCCTTGACACCACGAATTGTGTCAGTCGAACGACGCAACAGCGAAACAGACTGACGAACCTGCCCCATCCCTCCCTTGAAGTAAGCTGGGAGACCAAAAAATTCTCCTCCACCAGTAAGCCCACTCTTCTCGCCCCATTTGGCGCCTGAACCGGAGAAACAAGCTTTAACTAAAAGGCTCCAGCCAATCGCGTTCCATCGTTGCACATTTCTCATGACGTCGCAGCCAAGGAACTCGACCAAATCGACAATGCCTCGCCACACCGAAGTGAGCCCAGACCCGCTTGTCCCAAAGCCGTCAATACCGGTGTCGATTGGTACATGAGGAAGCGTGGTGCCAGTTAGTGGATTCCCAGCGACAAACTGGCTAGCAAGTATCACCGAAAACCGAGGTGGTCCGCATTTTATATCGTGCTTTACCGGGTCGAAGCCAAGCGAAGGGGGTCGCGCAAAAGTATGACTAGGTTGACGAGTATGCATGCCTTTGGCAAAATAATCTTCGACCACCTGGATGTCGTATTTGAAACTGAATTTTCTCCTCGAGCCCGAATCGAAGGACACGTTAGGAACCGAGCGAAGAGAGGATTGAATTTGGTCATTTGGAGGGGAGGGTAGAAGAGAACGTGCTCGATTGTATACATCGTCTCTGTGGCGCAGCTTCTGACTTGGATCACTAAATGTTGCACGGAGCGATTCGCTAGTGAGGATGCATTCGACGTTGTCGAGAGTACCGTCGAGACTAAGCAACGTCAAGTCTACTTCGTCAAAGCTAACACAGCCGATCATAATAATCCTCGTGATTGTGGGGACAGCATGGAGCGCTCGACGAACGGTGTTTCGAGTGACATAATGGCACCCCGACAGATTCAAAGTGCGCAGTGGGACAGAAACTGCGTGATTGTAATCCCAGTCTCCCTGATCAAGATCGGGCATCCAAATTTGCTGGGACCAGTCTTTGAGGGCGCATATAATCTGGTCCTCTCGCATTCGTGGGAACGGAGATGCATCAAACGCCGGGTGGGCAACGTCGCCGAGTGCCCTTCCAGGGTATTCGCCGCCGCAAAAGCCACCGGAGGATATGAGGCGGGGAATATCGGAGGGCAGATCTTTCGACTCGAAATCTGAAAGCCGGATCGACTCCTCTGTGCTAGTTTTGGATCCGCCATCCCTTCTCAAACGCTCCCGAGCTATAGCAGCGCGGTAGCAGAGCCCTTGGTAGATCATGGCCATCCCACTATATGTGTCGGGGTTTTCTTCCATAGCCCCAGAGTGAGAAACGTCGTAGTCTTCCGGGGACCATGGTTCCTCCTCAAGACCTTCGTTCAGAGATGAGTCCCCTTTCAGCCAAGAATATGCTACGTCTCGAAGCCCAGTGCCTTCTTTGGCAGATTCGTTCCATATGTGTTGAGCGAGGATGGCCTTGACGATGGCAATTGAATGGGTAGCTTCAAGAGATGCTAACCCTGCTAGTACGCCATATCGACCAAAGACGTTACCATGAAGGATCTCCATAGCTATCTTCGCTGAGATTAGACTAAGTTTGTTACCTGGGAGCGCCATGTCGGCAATTTCCGGCAAAGGGTATTCCCAGTACCTGGGGGAGGATGGCTCGTTGGAGGTCGGATTTTCCGAACGAGCCACATCAAGAAGCCCTGCGTGACGAACTAGAACCCTAGCGTAGAAAATCTGTTCAAGCTGGGAGGACGTGATGCCAAGATTGACTCACTCGAGTACCTCATCCTCTCTGCCGTTTGCATAATCCATAGCTGCGGACCAAACCTCCTGCAAGAGCGCTCTTCCATCAGGTCGAAGAACGTCCTGTTCCCGGAACCACGCAAAGTCTTTCATTCTCTCGACAGCTGGATGAACTCGAGCTCGGGCCTCGCGGGACTCGATCAATTCCTGGTATTCCGGATCGTCTTTGAACCGGTCGTGATTCTGGTCTAGTAAGGTACGCCCAATCGAGGGTTTGTGGCATTTCATGTGTCGTTCCATCCGTTTTTCGCCAAACTTTTCTCCTTCGGTCCAATCCTCCGATTCAGGGATAAGAAACCTTGAAGCGTGATGCTGGGCGTTGAATATGCGCAGTTGGGTTCCAAGACGCGGCGAGTCGTGATTTTGAGTGCACCCGACAATGTCGGTCCGTTGCATGAACGCATAACGAGGTGCAAGTGGTTCAGACACGTCGATATAAAGATACCAAGATTCGGATTCCGACCAGGCTATAATTTTATTAGTGCATAGCGTGTTCTACTCTGGGCGCCACTCACAGAACGTGTCTATGCCGGATCTTCCCATCACATGACGAGGCCCGTCCAAGTTCAGCCGGTGTCCTACGTGTGATTGTCCTTTGCGCAGAGTTTCCTCGCGTGCCCCACACCAATACGGGGGATCGTTCCCAACGTAAATGGACTTGTAGGCTAACTGGAACAGATAGGGGCAACGAGGCGTTTGACGTCGGGCTGCTGAAGAATTGTGGCCATCTTCTTTTACCAACTGATGAAGCAGGAGGATTAGCCCGCGTCATAGATTAATGCGGCACTCACAGGATCGAACTTCTCGTTAGCTCCTGCTTCCTCTTTCCATTTATCAAATTCTTCGGGGGTAATCTCGGCTTCGTTCCTGGAACGCAGCGCATCCATTTCGGCGCGGATGACGGACGCGTTGAACGGTTGGCGTATGGTGTCCATCAGTCGACCAGCCGCGTACATCGCCGCTACGTGAGACATTGTGGCGTCGATTGCACATAGATTCGTTCCCATCATTTTAAATTTGTGGAACGGATACCCGGTCTTCGCATCGGAGACGGTGCTGGTGTGACGCGGAATTCGACCCACTATCCGTATCTTTGAATCATCAACAGAGTTAACACAACGGATCAAATCGCGGAATGCAAAGAGCATGCCAATACCTTGTACTCGACCTTTGCGTACTGGTTGTGGGGTGTTTCCGGGTCTACCGACATCGTGGCTAGGAGGGAGCCAGAAGAAAGGGCTTTAGCGCCACAACGGACCAAATAGGCCCAAACGACATCGGCCCTGGGTGGCAAAAGGTGGGCTCCCCACTTGGTGCATATACTTTACTGTTAGACGAAAGTGCTTATCCTTGGAGTTCAAAGCACGTGTAAAAATGTATTTCATTCGATTCACTGCTTTCGTTGGGGGCCAGTATGACCTCACGACCCCTCAGCTGAGATGGTGCTGACACAACCGGTTGAAATACCGGTGGCCGAGTGATCAGCTTATGGTAGACCGTGAACCAATTTGAAGCAGATAATTCCTGGGCTGGGCTTTCGGGGCCCCTTACAACGTGTACACGAATCGGTAATGAGGTTAGAATTACATCAAAAATTGTTGCACGCTGTCGCTACGCATCGTTTTATATGAGATGCTCGTTCACCCTGCATGTACGTTACGTCGCGCTAAAGCACACAGGGCCAAATACCTATTTGGATCGGTCCAAGTAGCTCAAGTGTCACTAGAATGAAATGCCAATTAATCCAGAAATATCTTAAAAGCCTCTGGCAGAAGAATTCCTAGTCGTTCTTAGATTGGAGGACTAAACACCAGCAGGGCTTTCGTATCTAAGTTCCAGTTTTGACAACGTTTCAGGCCACGCGCCAAGTTGGGGGGTCAGGTCAAAGGGAAGATCTCAAAAAACTGATCCGTAGGACGCTAGATTGGGAAAAGCCAGGTAAGACTGTCGTGGAACGAACCATTCAGTTCAAGCTCTTGACGTGCCCGAGCAATTGTGAGAACTCTCGGCGGGCAAAGTGTACCACAAAGCAGACGTAGAAAACAGGAGGCACTTGCATGAGCAAAAGTCAGTCCCGAGGGCATCTCACGTGCACCAACGTTCCCGGAACTTAGGTATCAGCAACGCAGTAGTGGGCAGTCACGAGGGCCGAAGATATTGCGGATGTTCGGTTAGGGGGTTAGTAGAGCCTGCAGAAGGTCAAAGATAGGCGGCAGAAGGGGCCATGTCACTGCTGAGTCAACAAGAGCTGACGTTTTCAGACACATGTTTTTCACAAAGTACCAGGTATCTTAGCAGGACCAAGCTCAGGATGGAAGGTAGGTGTGGCCGGATGGGAAAGCAAAATGATAAGCGACGGTGCCAGCACAGTGCTCAGAGGGGGGGGAGATAGACATCGGGGGAGGCAGGCTGCCTCGACGCGGGAAAAGCAACCAAGAATCAACTCTAGCACCGAGGCACTTGAGAAACATACAAGAGGCTAGCATACTTAGCTTGAATTAAGGTCCTCAAGGTCCCGGTGGATTAAACCCGCAGACTTCAGCTCCCAGCCAGATACGGGTTACTCGCATCATGGTATTAGTGAGCCCAAGGCAGATAGAAGGCGAGAGCTTAAGGGATTCAAACCAGCCAACCTCCTCAGTCAAGTCGTCGAAAAGGAGTGTAAGCCACGAAAGGGGGGTGTAGATGGTAACTTCCCATGCGGCGGAGGTTTAAGTAACCCGGAAACCATCGGTCACCCTGGCCGTGTCTGCTCATTGGCTAGTTGAAAATCATATTCGATGCCCCACAAAACCATTTAACTCTATATAGCATTTACAAGAAAAGCATCTACCCATCTATAGCACGAATCCCAAAAAAATACATAGTCTAGACCAGCCAAGTCCAAAATCTACCGCAAACAAGACGTAAACTAATGACGGAGCAACTTCCGTACCGCTCCCCAATGTACGTCACACTGCCCAGAAGTCCAAGCAAGATCTATGATCTTCCGGCGAGGGAATAGCGCGCGAATTGAATGGGCCGCTAGAGCTGGTGACTGGATTACAGAAGCGCCCACGTTTAAATGTAGAATACCATCCGATGACCCGGATGTTGTCGAAGCGAGGCTGCCCAATACAGTATTAGGCCCTTCAAAAGCGCTCGTTGTGATCTCCAGTTCGCGTAGGTCCTTCATATTCGTAAAGCACCTTAGGCCGGCCGAAGATAATAGGCACGCAGGAACCCGGAACGACTCTATTCTCCCAAAACACGACGCGATCCCTTCGGCGTCCGCGTCTGATATGTCGACTGCCAGCTCGAGGGCGAGTTGTTTTAATTTGCCACACGCCAGCAACGGGTTAAACGCAACGCCCCATTTCAGAGCTGGCTCGTCGGGGGTGGTTTGTGGTAGTTTCAGCGCGACGCTGCGCAAGGACAGTCGGAAGCGAGCAAGTGCCGTGCTCCACTCCAACAAGTCTTGGTCCGGATGAGAGCTCGGCGAGTTTATCTCGATGTGGGAGATGGGGGTAGAGTCTGGAAGAGCTGTGAGGAGGTGGGTTGCTGCTGGCACGGAACATGGCAGAGAGAGGTGCGCGAGGGACGGAAAGGAG
Organism: Ceratobasidium sp. UAMH 11750; assembly: GCA_019677335.1. Lineage (NCBI taxonomy): Eukaryota > Fungi > Basidiomycota > Agaricomycetes > Cantharellales > Ceratobasidiaceae > Ceratobasidium > Ceratobasidium sp. UAMH 11750. The sequence continues at coordinate 12,996 of WSLM01000142.1, read as the reverse complement.
TGAGGGTCGAGGTCGGGCCATTCGTCGCCGTGCGCTTCGGAACACCAGGGATCGGAAAAGGTGAGAGATTGGAGTAGGGGTAACCGGGCAAGGGCCAGGAACGTGTCGATGGACATGCATGAGCTGGGGATGCTGAGGGTGTGTAGCGTGGAAGAGAGAGCTGAGAGAACGGGTCCGATGGGAGGGATATAGACATAAGAGTCGGACTCTCGTTGGCCTGGATCGTCCGAATGAGATCGTTTGACGGAACGAGGTTGGCATGTGATGTCCAAACGTTCAAGCCTCGTTGCGTTTTTCTCGATTCCGCCGAAAAGCTCGAGCATAAAGTCGATGGCAGAGTGGTGTATCGAGATTTCAAGAGACTGCAGCGAGGAGCTCAACAGAGGCAGGACGCCAAATATCTCGGCATCATTCCGGCACTGCGTCCTCAAGTGTTGAAGCCTTGGGAACAAGGAGCTGCCGAATTTGCAGGTATCCAGCAATAAATCAGGGATGTTGGGGTTGCAGTCGTGGAAAAATGTCCCAGAGGGAGTATGGGATGCGTCGATGCAGCGTACCGACCCGGCGAGCTGAGCGAACCGTGTCTTATCTACCTGGTGTAACGGTACACTTTGGATCTGGTTAAGTTTGAAAACGGTGAGAAAACATATTCGCACGAGAGGTTGGGTACTCACATATTTCTCGTTGTTACCAGTAAAAACGAACGGAAATGTGAGACGAAGGAGTGGGCTGAGTGTCGGCAAACTCTTCCAGAGAACATCCGACCATTCATTCCATTGTCGGCAGACACGTAGGGCCCGAGCGAGATCAGGCTGGTCTAGGTTGGCAAGAATTGAAGTAATAATATCGGGGCATGTGAGGGCCGAGTGCCTGTTTACGATGAGTAAGAATGCCAGCGTAGACTAGCGAGCAAGCAAACCCACATGGTAAAAGTCTAAGTAGATTAAATCTAAGGGCCGTATCAGAGGCGGGAGGCGGAGCAAGTGGGGCCGGATGAATCGTGCGGGGACATTCTTATAGGGAGTCCCACGCGTTGCGAAGCAAAAGCCTAAACGATATCAAAATGTTGGTGCACCGTGGCAACCTGAGACAGGCAGATAGGACCTGAAAAAACGCGGTGCCGCCGCACCTCGGCGCGCCTCCCCATGGGCAGTGCACACCCTGAAAGGAAACCCTTTATCGTGCGCGCTCCGAGGGCGGTGAATGGGGTGGAGTGCAGGTGTTGGCGACTTGGAATGGGGCGTGGGAGCTGCTGACTAATATGTTTATCACGCCAGAGTGGCCCGTGTTGGAGTGGTTGGGCGTCTCGCTGATCGAAGGACTTGTGGAGTAGCCACTGCTCGTGGCGCACAAGAAACCGAAAGAAGGCCGAAAGGAATCCAGTTGTTCGTGAGGCGGTTCATGGTGAGGTCTCCTTCACGACTTTGGAGTGGTCTTCCTTCGAACACAATTGACTACTGTCAAATAACATCAGTGCTGGCTAGCACCGATCTATTTAGTGGTCGAAACGTACGTCAAAGTGGTGCATTGCTCGTTTTGATACTCGTATGTTGATCTTCGTATCAAAACCCTCTTATTAGCCCAGTCGACAAGCACCGGATCAAACTCCCACTCACTAGATCCAACTCACAGCTCTTGCCCTTTTGGAAAGGATAATATGAGATGTTTTATGTCGTTAGACCCGCTTTATCGCTATATCAAGGGTATCTCAATCTGTGAAAACGAATCTCCTGACCAAGAGAGGCTCAACACCGCGAGTTGAAGCAGAGGCACAGGATAAATGGCGTTTAACGAAAGCCCAAGGAGAAAGCCGGGCACTCCAAAGCTTTGAACAGCATGAAATACGCAACATTGTAGATATTGAGTCCCGAGTTAACCGTAGAGGGAGTTCCAATCAACTGCCAATTTGAGGGGTCCATGAGTGCAGAAGGGATAATCCTTATTTGCCCAGCCAAGGCTGTAATGAAAATAAGTCGGCCGCGCATATACTCGTAGAGTGCTATCCATGGTGTCCTTGCATGTGGAGAAGAATATTGGAGAAGTGTTGGTGGTGGACACCGCAAGTCAGCGCTCCGCCAAACACAAACAAAGAGGACCACAGCTCAGCTCCAGAAATTTAGGTATTAACACCTACGGCTTGCTGACTGGTTTCTGAAGATAAATAGTCAGCCAATGATATTTAAAAAGCTTTCTCTTGCTCAAGTAAGACGCTTGTCCTGACTTTGCCACCAGGTCCTGTGGCGCTTTATGTTTACCAATGCTTGGTTGCTGCCGAGAGCCGTTCCTTGCACTCAACCATGACCAGATTTTGCATTAAATCTACCGCCTTGGGCACACCGGCTAGCTAGAGAACCGATGAAACATCTACGAGTACTCTTGTTGCACACCCGGTAAAAAGGCCAATTTTCCTATAGAACATCCACACCCCCGCTGAAGCGATGCAACGTTAATCGGGCAATTAATTTACCCTAAGAATCTTTGTCCAGGCTCGGTGAGATGTTTATTGTTTTCTTTAATGAGAAGACGCCTCATACCATCATTCCAATAGGATTCTAATAGTTATGATATCAACCGCAGTCGACCAGCAAACAAAGAATCCTCATTTGATATGCAATTTTAGCACACGACTACCAATACTTCACTGGAATTCCCCGTACCGAGGTTCTTCTGGCTTGGCGGAAGGGTATTTGGATATCTCGTGCTCGCGATTGGTCGTTCGTTCGGTCGCGACTCGCTGCGGATGGTTTCGCTAGCAATTACGATGGTTCTCGAAGCGTTCAGCCTTGGATGTCGAAGTTATATCGGGGAGACTAGCTTCAACTGCGGAGCGTATTTGATATTTTGGATGTGGAATGTGTCGCTCGTACAACTGCGGAAAGTATTGTGGCCTTGGAAATCTAATATTTGGTGCGTAACTGGTCGCGACTGAAGTATGAGCCGCAACAGCATAAAAATCCAACACGAGCGACACTCTGACCTACATCCACTTCCTAGTTCCCAATTTCAAGCCCACAAGTCGTCCCGACCCCCCAACTTGATTACTATCGACATGCTCCCGAAAACCTTGGCTATCGTCGCAGTTGGCTTGACCGCCGTTGCAACTGTGACTTCCGGTGTGTTCCAATCCTAGTACACATCACTCCACCATATGTACTAATCTGACGCTTTCAGGCCATCCCGGCGAGGCCCACGCCCTGCCTCGTGCCGAGCTCCATGCTCGCCAGCTCGAAGCAAACAAGCGTCACCTCGTCGCCCGCAAGTGTGCTCCACAAATCGCCGAGTTCAACGCCAAGCGAAAGGTTTGCCCCCTCGATCCTCTTATTCAACATTGGGCTCACCCTATTTCTGGCTTTAGGCCAAGCGTACCATGCTCTCCAAGCGCGACGCCGAAATCGCCGCTCTCGCTGGCCGTCACTTCCGCCGCCAGGGTAGTATGCAGCATGCCCCCGGGCAGCAAGGACCTGGGTATCACCATGGGAAACCTGGCAACCACGCTCTTAGCTCGTTCAGTCCGACTTCCCATGCCACGGCTCCGACCATCACCGGCATCGCATCCAGCGTTGTTGCTACCGGGATCTCGTCGAGCAGCTCCGAAGTCGCCACATCTACCGCAAGCGCGGACAGCCCAACCTACACCAGTATCCAAAACGTGAGCGTAATCTATTTATGCGCGGGTTGTCATGCTGAATTGGATACAGTCCACATGCGTGACCGCTCCAGAGGTCACAGAAGGCCCGTACTTTGTCAACAACGAGCTATTGCGCCAGGACATTCGCGAGTCTCAGGAGGGTGTTGAACTTGTACTTGATATTGGAGTCATGGACGTTACAACCTGCACGCCGCTTGACCAGGCGCTCGTAGAAATCTGGCATTGCAATGTGAGTAGGACCCTGTCTTTAGGTTAGGATCCAGCTCACGGTTTGTTGTCATCAGTCTACCGGATCCTACTCTGGATTCACCACTGCGTCACTTGGCGCCCCTCCGGATGGCGGGATGGGTGGGGGAAACACTACTGATACGGCGGGAATCATGACTATGACCAATAGTTCTGCCGCTGCGCCGACCGGTGGGCCAGGAAGTGGAGGGCCCGGCGGCTCGACTGCTATGACCGATCAGTGTACGTTTTATTTAACCCCACAAAAAACTGTAACTTACTTGGAACATAGTGACTTTCCTGCGTGGCGGGTACGCGACCAACTCGGAGGGGATGGTTGAGTTCATCACCACATATCCTGGCTACTGTGAGTACCTATCCCGGATCTAGCACACCTAGCTAATATTTATTTTATAGATACTGGCCGTACCGTCCATATCCACACAATGATTCACACAAACTATTCGGTTGCGACTAACGGCTCAATAATCAGCCACGCCGGCCAAGTCCGACACATCGGCCAGATCTTCTTCGACGATAGCTTGAACGACCAAATTGTGACTCAAGGAGTATATGCAAACACGACGCAGAGCCGCACCTATAATATCGACGATTCGATTTTGGATAGCGAGAACGCGGATGGCTACAATGCTTATGCTTCGTACGTCCAAACTCAGGAATTATCCACGTGTTATGACTAATGGTTTGCTTCAAGGACGGACTTTTTGGGCGAGACGGCTACCGATGGTATCCTGGCCTACATTAGTAAGTCTATCCAAACAAATCTGTGCTTTCTCGTGCTCAACTTGGTTTCTTTCAGCTATCGGAGTGGATTCTACTTTCGAGGGCGCTATCACATCGGCAAATTATGCCAATGCCGGCTTAGAGGAATAGAGTATCTGCTGCTTAAGATCCCGCTTTACAAGCCTGTAGTTCCCTCTCGAAAATCGCGCATATACCCATGTGCTCGATTAGCTTTTTGCTTATTGGATCTCTTATAGTTAATAGAAACGGTGTTGTTACAAATGCGATCAACTTTTCCTCCCTACGGACAGCCTATAACTCAAGTTACGAACCCACCAGTACTGTGTTATTATAACCGAAAATACATCGAATGCAGGTGCTCAGACCGTTACATATACAATAATCATAAATATGAATCGAACGAATAATGGTGTCCTAGGCGGCGTGTGTGAACGAAAACGCCTAGGCGATGACGCAGTAGTAGGAACCACCACTGCTCTGGTCTTTCTCGGCGGGCGGTTTAGCCTCGGGGGTGTTAGTGGCGGCAGAGTCCATGAGTACGAATGTGGGTGGCCGAATAGGCAGCGAGGTACTGGTTTTCAGGCGAAGGAGCAGACGAGGGTGTTTATATATACGTTTGGGACGGTTTCGCCGCGCTCCTGGGAGCCAGAATCTGGGCCTCATGATCCCAGCGACTCATGCTCACGGCTGAGGATAATAGCTAGGTCGACCAGATGTCTCACTAACATTGTCGGGCATTGAGCACCTGAAAGCAATAGAAAACAAAGGTTGCATGTTGTCGGATGCAAATCAATATGTTTAGGGTATTTTATTTTGGGCCGTGCCGCGGCATTCCTTGGTCTTTCCAGGGACACCGGCGGCGTGGCTATCCGCGACTTTGGTGGCGCTGCTTATGTAATACAATAAACCGCCGGTGAGCGGTTGCTTCAAGATCCCCTCGCGCCATTGGTGATTGTCTCGCCAAGACCAAACGATCCCGCAGGTTCAGATAGAGTGTGTGCCGGTGGGTCATGACAAAATAACTCATAACAGAGTAGATGTGGCTATATTGTTTCAGATAATGCCCTAATGGCGGGGTCTCCTAAAAGTCACAAGGTCTTTTGCGACGGAAGCTAAGCAGGAAACACTTGGATTTAGAAGAATTGATACCTGGGCACGTGTAGTCAGCTGTTCTCGAGTAATGCCGATGCGGCAGAGTCGCGGACTACGAGCCTACATGGCGACTTGCTATTCACAGTGACGCCAAGTTAATTAGACATCAACCGAATGAGGACTATCAAAACATACCCAAAAGAATACGCCCCGATCACTTTGTACATTTCAGCAGAGTTTCGCCCTCCTAGGCCGGCAACTTGAGCCAATAGGCCCTCTTCGGGTTGCGTGTCGAAGATCGCCAGGATGGCTGCACATATTATCCAAATGCCATTGTTCGCAACGTGCGACCCGGGACAGACGCGGCGACCAAATCCAAATATGTACTTTCGAGGATCCGGCTCTGGAGTTGACTTGAGAAAACGATCTGGGTTAAAATCCATGGGTGATTCGTATTGCTCCGGGTCATGAAGCATGCCCCTTTAAATCGTGTTGGTAAATTAGTGGACAAGGTTAGGTTGAATGCGCACCAAATATTTCCATAAATGGTCGCCCCTTTGGGAATCAAGTATCCACAGAAGTGAATGTCCTCGGTGGCGCTATGGGGAAGACCTTTGGATGCTTGATAAACCATTTCTCCTTGGCATACACAGCCAAATCTTACCAAGGGGAACTGAAGGAAATGTTCTCACCACCTCCTGTAGAAGTGCGTTATAGTACGGCATATGGTCAGCGTCGTCCAGGTTTGGGAGACGAGCTCGCCCGGTCACGGCGTCAAGTTCGGCCTGTGCTTTTTTCGCCATTTCCGGGTAAAGTGTCGTCATGATAAGAAAAGTCGCAATTACCCCAACCGACTGGAGGGATGGCTAGTTAGAAACGAGAAACTGCGAAGTTAAAGGGGCCGAATACAGTTGAGGTTCCCCCTACAATGTAAAATCTGCTTCAACGCAATTCAAATTGCGCCTGTTCGTCACTCACCGCTGAAAATTCCCGCAGCAGACCATCGTATCACGTCAATGTCTTTAGGGCTAGCGTTCGGGCCACCATCCTCTTCGAGCAAACGAGATGAATACGAGGCATGGTTGACGTGACCATGACGCTGTTAGAAGCACATGAATACCACAATAATCCCACAGTTTGGCGGTCACGAGCGCTCACCATCTGGTCGAGTACCCCGTCGAATAATTCGTTGGCGTAACGGTCGCGGAGCGCCGTTCCCTCTCTGCCAAACTTCTTGAAACCCGCACCAGGGAACCACTCGGGCAAGAACCGCACTAAGAAAATCATCAGTATAAAGGCCGTACACAGACCATGTACATTACTACTGACAGATTGGAAGGTCATTGACCCAAAAGTGATTTAGGAACCCTTGTACGTAATACCACAGTGCTCGATGTGCTGTCTGGATAACGGGATCATTCTCGGTTGCAACATATCCGTAAGCCATGCGCATAAAAAACGCCCCCAGTTCTTGACGAATTGAGGCGGCAAAATTCGGCGGGTTGAGCATCAGCTGCTTCGAGATTCTGATAGCAGTTTCTGTATGTTGATCCACATATTTGCGAGCAGCGGATGGACTCAAAGCTGAAGCCATAAGTCTGCGGATCTTTTTGTGCCGTTCATTGTTTGGATGCCATGATACGGCTCTATCCCACCCCATGCTTTTTGGATGTAAGCTGGAAATTCAAGAGGATAATGTCTGCAAGCTCACATTTCTTCCATAATCACTTTCCTTGGACGATTTGCAGTGGCTGCTGCATGTTTCTCCAACAACTCGGCGGCAGTATCGATTGTGTTGACAACTATTATCGTCTCAAATGGCGACGTAAGGCTAATAATATCGCCTACGGACGGATCCCGATGTTTTGAGATCTCAGTTTCCCCGAAAGAATATCATTTTCCACCCACCATACATTCGTTTAATCTCCGTTCCTAACAGCATTGCGCTAGATGAACTCTCCAGTAGGCTCTTGTTCCCCCAAAACCAATGTCCAGGGGGCGAAGGCGGAAGAGAACTACGCTTTGAATAATTCCGCCATAGAAAACCACAACCCAGACTAGCTCCTAGACAAGTCAACCCTATAGACCACATCCCGGGTAGGTGAGGGGGGGGGGCTGGTAGGGGGTGCGCCGGAAGACAAGACCTCATGGCATCGACTTATAGCTCGAGAACACCACGCATGTTGATCCCGACCCTTGATACAAATAAGCGCACTTCTCTCGGCCTCGCAGCCAAACAAGTATAAATATACCTGATCAAAGGTACAAAGCAGGTGCCACCCATCTCCCCACCAACCGACCTCTGATCACATTTTCGAGAGCGCTTTAGCGATTCCTCGATTTTGGTCTAGTTCGCGGGAACAGTCAGCTATCCCCCGAAAGCATCTAAGCGCCCTCGAAGAGGTTGGTTGGTGGAGAATAATAGGTGCTGCCTGGTTTGCTTTGCGCAATTGAGAACGGAGTGGGTTGGTTCCAAAGCAAGGCCAGCCTTTGTCATTCCGGTCTACTATGGCTCATCGCGCCATAAAATGGTGCGCTCGGACATGGGTTATGGCAGTCAGGCACAACCATGAGTATAGTTTTGAACCATGTCTTGGCATTAATGGCCAGACCTGCCGGCCAAGAGTACAATATGCTAGTATACACCGAAAACAGAGCAATTATAGTACGAAGTTGATTTACCGTAAATAAACCCAGCAGGACCCGTATGTCTCCCCACGTCAACTATTCTCCAACAAAGCCGCAGCAACAGAATCCCGGACAACAAGCCTACACGGGGACCCACTACCCACAACACTACCCATCAGCCATCGCACACATCGCAAAGCATAAAAAACATACCCAGAAGAATACGCATGTATCACCTGATATATCTCCGGAGACTCCCGCCCTCCAACATCCTTAACTCGACCCATCAGCTCTTCCCCAGGCTGCGCATCAAACACCGCGAGGATCGTCGCACAGATTGTCCATATCCCGTTGTTTGCGACGTGCAGTCCAGGACAGACGCGTCGGCCGAATCCGTATATGTATTGTCGGGGGTCTGGGTCGGGGTTTGGTTTGAGGAAGCGGTCGGGGTTGAATTTGAAGGGTGATTCGTATTGTTCGGGGTTGTGCAGCATGCCCCTGTTTAAATTGTGAGCGGATAAACGTCACGGGTTTGAAGGTTATATGCGCACCAGATGTTGGCGTAAATGGTTGCTCCTTTGGGGATCAAGTACCCGCGGAAATGAATGTCTTCCGAGGCGCAATGGGGAATGCCTTCAACGAAAAACTTGGTAAACAAATCTTCCTTCGTATGCCGAGGTAAACTCACCGAGAGGCACAGATGGGTAGGTTCTTATGACTTCTTGCAGGAGCGCATTGAAATACGGCATACGGTTGACGTCTTCGAGATTCGGGAGCCTATCTCGTCCAGTTACAGTGTCGATTTCGAGCTGCGCTTTTCTTGCGATTTCCGGGTGGAGAGTTATGAGAATAAAGAACGTCGCGATGATTCCAACTGACTAAAGCCAGGCGGTTTAGTTGTGGGAAGCTGTAAATACGAAGGGTAATTACCGTGGAAGATCCTCCTGCAGGATAAACTGTCTCAGTACTAGAACAAAAAGTCGTGTTATCCAATACCTACCACCAAATATTCCAGCACAAGACCATCGGATCAAGTCGATGTCTTCTGGGCTAGCACCCAGACCACCTTTCTCTTCGATCAAACGAGACGAATACGATGCGTGCTGCACCTGGCCGCGATACTATCACACACATATAAGCATCACGGGTATTTGGCAATCACAGGTACAAGAACTCACCATCTGACCCAGTACCTCGTCAAAAGGTTCGTTGGCGAAACGATCGAGTAATGCCTTTCCTTCCTTGCCGAATTGCTTAAAGCCAGTGCCAGGGAACCAATCTGGTAGGAATCGCACTAAAACTCTGGTCAGTGCCTCGACTACTTGCAGATTTCCCATACCTATACTTACGAAATGGGATGTAATCGACCCAAAAATGGCACAGAAAGCCCTCCACGTAATAGCCAATCGCCTGGTGTGCCGTAAGAATGACGGGATCGTTCTCAACTGCAACGTATCCATAAGTCATACGCATGAAAAACGCTCCCAGCTCTTGGAGAATGGCTTCGGCGAATCCGGAAGGGTTGAGCATCAGCTGTTTAGAGATCTTGACCGCAGTCTCAGTGTGCTGTTCCGCATATTTGCGAGCGGCGGACGGGCTCAAGGCGGACGCGATGAGTCTACGAATCTTTCTGTGCCATTCGTCGTGACTATGCCATGAGACGATTCGGTTCCAGCCCATGCTTGTGGAGGATTAGCTCAAGCTTTCGATCGGGATGAATATTTCTAGGCTTACATTTCGTCGAGGATTACTTTACTTGGACGATCTGCGGTAATCGCCGCGTGTTTCTCCAATAGCTCATTAGCCAGATCGATAGTGTTGACGACGATTATGGTCTCAAAGGGTGAGATTAGACTAATAATATTGCCTGTACTCGAGAGGAAGTTCGTGAAACATTATCCTTTTTAGTAGTTTCATGCTCAGTCTCACCGTACTGCCATTTAATGTCCGTGCCAAACAACATCGAACTGAACGGCCTCTCCAGGAGGCCCTTGTTCCCCCAAAACCAATGGCCTGGCGGGGAGGGCGGGAGGCGTGTGCGCCTCGAATGATTTCGCCACAGAATCCCACCAACTAGACTGATTAAAAGAAAAGATAAACCTATAAAGAACCACATCTCCGAGTGGTTGCGGGGGGTTGAGGGTGGGCACGAACATTGCCATTTGACGTTTTATACTTGGTAGTTCGGTTGAATTCAACACGCTTCAAAGACCTCACATCGAGTAGAAACGTACTCCTTAGTGATTGAGGTGGGTGAGTTTGGGCAGTGGCGTTGGAATCAAAGGAGTCACGTTATTTGTACCACTTTGGGGCTAGCTGGGCGCCTATCACATGACAAAACGAGACAAACCGCTTTTTGCCACCATCTGAACCAAGTCGCTTACCCAGATGCGACCCAGAATCAGCATGCAAAGGCAACTGGTGTGTCGGGGCACCTATGTTTGACGAATCGGTATCGTGGTGCTTATCGTAGCTCGATTTTAGGTTTGGGTTGTGGCGCTAATGTCGTGTCAGATTGACGAGGCCATACGCCGCATGAGCGACACAGGGGTTACTCTAGTTCAACTTCAAGATGCTCGTACATACATGTTTAGTGTGCCAGAAGGAAATTTGAATGAATGAGGTCTATTTTCTCTGTTGTGAGTTTATTTGGTTCGGTGTGGCGCAACCGGTATGTGCCGGAAAATACTCGAATCAAACCACAACCTATGCTAGCTCTCACTGGCGCGGCTTTTCACCAAGCACTACGACATGTTTGCTCGAATCCCAACTCGTGGAAAACACTTGGAAGCTCGTGGTAATGTTACCACCACGACTACGGTGATCCCGCGTGCGGTTTAATGTTCTTTGGCGTATCTGTGTTTTAAGGGGGAAACCTGAGGCGTAGACGCGGTCTTGACGGATAAAAAGTGAGCCGAGTGAACATCAATGGAGCATTATCCTCACGTTTCGACCCTCAAGTTTCTTCCAAAGAGCACGGTCGTCCTCTTACACTTTGTTGTTGCACGCTCTTGCATCTAGCGCTGCTCTTAGTAGGTGCTAATCTCTCAGCACCCTCGACTCAATTGACTAATCTTTGAATGTCGCAGTTCGTGGACCCAACCATCCCTTCCACACTGCGCTTCTTAAACGCCCATTATGCCGTGTTTGTTCAAATCTCCACCCTTTATCGAGAAACGCTTGGAAGCTCGTTGTAGTGTTGCCGGCTAGCACGGCTGTGGTGATTATGTGCGCAGATCAACGCTCTTGACATGTTCATGTTTGGTGGAGGACAGCTGAGGCTTAGACGCGGTTTTGGTTGATGAAAGGTGAGCCAGGTCATGACCGATAAGCATTATACTCACGCCTCGACCATCGTTTTTCCTCTAAAGGACATGCTTCGCCTCGTGAACCTCTTCGCTCCCGATGCTCTTGCGTCTGGCGTCGCGCTCGGTAAGTACCGAATTATCGCAACTCCCAACCAGATTAACTGACCCGACTCAGGCGCCTATCAACCCTTCTCAAACGCCGCACTAAACCCCTCGATCTCCAGCGCGAGATCTCCGAAAAGTACAATCTTCAGCTTCCCTGCCGTCCGTCTATCGGTCTGGCCGCCTGAGCCGGTTATCCCCCTTGTCGACTTGCACAAGCGTGCAAACCTCGCGCTTCGCTAGTCGACGAACAACGTGATCGAGGGTCCGAGGTCACATAAGGACCGTATCTTACCCTTGGAGAACTGGTTAGACAGGATATTACGCAGGGCGAGGCCGTAGTTTCGTTGACGGTCGAGGTGGATTTTATTGGTATCGGACGTAAGGGCGCACCCGTGCCCGTGAGTAGACTCGCCCAGTTGTTCCCTATCCTTCTGGTAATAATATTCGCCTTGATAGTATGCCTGGTTCAACCCCTGGCACTACAAATCGACTGGCTACTACTTTAGATACACCCCCATGACTGGCGCGAATTTGAGTGGTGGAGGATTGGTGGTGAAAGGAATATGACCAACCGAACCGCCCAGTCCGCCGGCTCAACACTTTTACCGGTCCGACAACGGTCAAGATTCGATCACCGCGATGACCACGATTGCGAGCGCACCGACATCGACCCAGAATATACACTTAAGCGCAGATGCCATGGCTGCCGCGTCGATCCTGAGCGACGAACCAACACACCGGGAATTATTCTTGTGGGGAACACAGGAAGCAGATGCAGCCGGGCGTTGGGCAATGTGGTCGATTTTCCGAGTAATATTATAAGCGGCCAGTTCATTTCCATGTCAAGGGTGGGTCCTGGAGATTGTACCGGATCGTTGGGCGGTATTAATTGACAAGGTGATTATAATTTGTGGGGATGGCTTGGTAGCCACGAACGGAACCTTTATCGCTAGACGCCTTCAGCCCGTTCTCACCGAAAACAAATGGTTCTTATACGATTCTCGAGATCTCGACCCAATGGTTGGCCGGGGACGACTCGAACTCGGTCATAACCACCATGACCGAGGTTGCCAGCATTACTTCAACTACACTGCGCCACAAAAGTTTTTCCCACACGTGACCAAAATGACCACCAATGGCCATGACAGGCGACCGAGGCATCGTAAAAATGAAACAAAAATACTGTCGGATGCGCACTAGCGATATGTACATACGGTCAAAAAA
>WSLM01000141.1:0-27935 GCA_019677335.1 Ceratobasidium sp. UAMH 11750 | reverse complement strand
CCGTCACTTTATACAGTTATACAAAGTTATACGTATACATCTGTATAGTCTGTATCACCCAGCTTTTTTTGCTGATGTGGATGTGCAGTCACTTCTCCATGCAGTGAGATCACGTGACTTGGTCCATCGACCAGTGTTGCCTCCCTGCATGTGGGCACATGATTCTCATGACTTGAATTCTCTGCCTAGACATACATTCAGCAAGAGAAATACTTACATCAGGCCAGGGACATGGTAAAAATAACCTTTGCTTGCTTTGAGCATGATCCCTGGTCACTGTTACCATTTTTGGGGTGATTCAGCCAGCCACAACTCACACTTTGTCTGACAGCTGGACAACCAGCCAAGCTTCTCTGTCCTCTGTGTTCTGTTTATGCTGCACAACACAGCTATGCTTCTTCCTCCAATGATCCTGCCAGGTCTGGCCATTCCATTGATCCCTGTGCAACATCAGGGTCCAGCAGTGCTTTGCAATCAAACATGGGTATGGTTATTTCTCCCCTTTCTACCATCCATCCAACCCTACACTCCTGGTCTGCTCGCCCAATCCACTCACCATCTCACCATGCACACTCTTAACTCTGCTCATAATCATGACCTCCATGGCCAAATCAGACAAGAATTTGGTGCTGATTGCTAGGTATGACTCACACCGGCTCCCACCTTTCTATCACCACTTCTCTAGCTATTTTCGAGGCTGAATGATGGATGCTTCCAGCCCTCACCACATCTCACCCAGTGGACAATATGTCACCTGGTCCTTCCAACTCCCCTTTGACTCCACCATCATGTTCCTGCCCATGCCAGGATGATGACGAGGACATTCTCCATGCAACTCCTCCCCCTTGCCCATGTCATCCTGATCCTTGTCTTGCCATGAGCTTGCATTCACCACAAGCATCCTACAAGAACCCTGGCCACCAGGGTGGCACCTTGGCTTTGAGCATATGCTGAGGCCCCCATTCCCTGTCTCCTAGTGTGCCTGCACCTACCACTCCTTTCTTCTCTCAAGGCCAGTGTTTGCACTCTGGTCACTGTGAGTGAAATTACTGCACACAGTGTGCCCTGCTTGTGCTCCATACAGCCTCTATCATTGTCTGCCACACCAACCCCCCTGGCAACTTCCTTGTTGCAGCCAGGCCATGAAGCAACCAGCTCAAGCTACTGCATAAAGGTGTGTGTATATTGGTGACTGATTCCTGCTATCCTGAAGCCCTCTGTCAGTCAAAGAATTGCACTGCACAGACTTGAGTGGGCATGAACACGGGGAGCAATCAGTGCTAGGCCAGTAGCACACAATCAATATGAGTTAGAATGCCATGTATATATGATGCTATAGAACTAGTTGGAACCAGACAATGCAACCTGGAAGCCAGTGAATCATGCATCAGTTCACTGTCTTGCACTCTACCATAAGCACCCGATTTCCTTCCTCACCTCCAAGTTCATTGTGATCTGCATGTATGCAGTAGATACAGCCTGTGGGGTGTCCCTTCTGGCGTGTATATGAACTAAATAGATGGGTCACTCTGGGTGGCAGTGACTTTACTCCATTCACAGCTGGAAACCACACTGGCAATCCAGTGAGCTGAACCCTGCCATCTCATGACCAGTGCATTCAAGCATCCCTGTTGCCCATGGTGCATTGCCAGACAGCTGACCCTTCAGGGTGTTTCTGCCTGACAATACTCTGTGTTTGATTGATTACAATTGTTTCAGAGTTATACCACACTCTCATGCCTTGAACTGTCAACAGCAAGACATGAAATGGAGGTACAAATGGAAAGAAAAAAAGGGATGAGAAACATGTGGGTGTACAACATCAATGTTTCAAGTCACATGCTGCCCAGGCTCAAGTACTGTAAACCCACAGACAAAGCTAGTATTCCCTTGTGTTCTGCTGAGTGACACAAAAGCTGCTCCATAGGCCACAGCTTATGAATCTGTAGGCCAGCACTGCGTCTTACAGATCACACTTGTCCTGGATGACACATGTCTGTTCTTGCTTGCTCCGCTGGAGCATGGGGCACAGTGTGTTGTGTCTCATCTGGTTGACCAAGGTGTGGCTCCCACTTGTGGGATACCCTTCCTCTTTGAACATGCAGTGAGTGGCTGCCCACCCTGCCTGCTGGACCTCTTGGTAGTGCAGTGTGTAGTGTGGCATTAAGTTGCTGACTTGCCAATGGTGCCAAGCCTGGATATGCAGGCAGAGCCTGTTGCAATGGACATTGGCAAGTGAGCAAAGGAGGTTGATTGTGTCCTTGTTGAAATTGTTTCCCCCTGTCCTGCTTGCCAGCCACATCACCTGCATGGTCCAAGTTGTTGCCAGGGTTACGTCTCCCATGGCTGGCTCCCCAGTTTTGTCATCATCAGCCAGCTGGTCTGTTTTGTCATTGGATCTGCCATGGCTTGTGGAAGTGGCCAGCCGGCCTGACACAATGTCTTCCCCTTGTGTGGCAGGGGTAGTGATGTCTGTTACATCTGATAAGTGTTGTCTCTGACCACACCTCAGTGTGCCACACTTACATGAACCAATGAGCCCCGCGTATTGAGTCATGGTGGCTGTTGGGAGTGGTTGCGGCGCCAAGGCAACTCTTATTATATTGTAAGTCACATGCAACAGATGGCTGTTCAACACCAGCCAATGGTGGCAGTGAGTCCATCACCTAACCAATAGCCCCCTCTCCATGATGCTTGTATGCTGCTCAGAATCATTCAGGGGTGTCCCATGCAGTGCTCTCTGCATTGATAGTGTATGCCCAGGTGTCTCTTGGTTTTGGTCTTGCGTACAGACAAAAATGTGCATTGAATTGTGTGTGTAGGAACACTGCAAAACACTGTGCTACAAGACAGAATATGAGAGAAAGATGGCAGGTAGGATGCTAGGTTTACCCCTATTTATAACCTGTCTGTCCTCCCAAGTCATACAAGTGTCTTACCACACATATGCTGTGCACCTACACTTGACTTGATGATTGAATAACTCTCCTAGTGTATTCTAGAACCTACATGCAGCTGCTATACATTCTGCAATCATTTGTTGCACCGTTGTCCACTCATTGTACATTGTCATTGTCAAGCCCTCACGTAACAAAACACTTAAGAGTGAAATGAGAACTTAGTAAATTGACCAGGAGGTCGAGTTCTTGAGGAGACCTCTTCGAACTCAACCCTGCTTATATACATGTAAAAGCCACAAGAAAACAAACAAATCATCACAAATGCAGCAGCACTACACAGCCTCAAGAAGTACACTATTGGATATACAATGTGAAATAGGCCGCATCAGCATTTCCAGAGTCTTCCATGAGTCATGTGACATAGTTAACACAGAAAAAGGAAACAAAGAAAAGGAAGGGTATTAATTATGGGAAAATGCATGTCACCATGTGACAGTAATTGTCATGTGATTGGTTTAAGCACTGCAGGCCTGTGTCCTGAGTCACCATCTGGTGGACCACCTGAAAGTCCCATCTGCAATTTACCATGGGATGAGTGCTATGGCTCATGTGCCATACATACTTCCAATTTCCTCCACCTGTTTGGCTGGCTAACTGTACAGGACCCAGTGCTTTTGGCAGCAGACCATGTCCATGTATGCTATGATCTGTCTAATGTATTTGCCCATCTGCTCTGTTTTCAGGTCACCACAGGAAAAGCAGCAGTGTGCACATGTGGCCTAATGGGACCTGTGAATGGAACCTCAGTGCACATAATGGAACAAGCTGGAGTGATAAGCCTGGAATCGAGACAAGTGTATATGTGTGGTATACACACATCAAGGTGGGCAAGTGACCAACTGGGAACTGTAGAAGATGAATAAAGGCAATTGTGCAACCTCTCATACCCTGTGTCTCCCCATTTATCTTGCTTGTTCATATACTGTTTTGCATGACATTTGCACCTACACTTCAATGCAGTTTCAGTTTCTCTGCTGTTGCATATATATAGGAGCCCTGGTGTGCCCTCCTGTACTGCATCTCTTGCTTCTACTCTTTCACTCTTTGGTACAACATTCTTACAGTGTGCCACAAAACCTATCATCGAACACTGCCCATACTAATCAGACTGGTACAGAGCCCAAGTCATATGCTTATGTAAGCTGAAGCCCAGGTCGGCAATAGCAGTGCCTCTTGGTTACAGTCAGTGACTTGTTTGGTTCTGTTTGGTTCAGCATTCATTGAGCTGTGGATCAAACAGTCAATCAGTTTTTACAACAGGTTTTGTGGCAACCTGGCCATCAGACACTGTCTGATCTGTTGGTAGGCATCCATGGGCCTGGATGGTTTCCACATGCCTATGGGGACAGTACAGCCTGAGCCACACCCACTGTGCATAATGTGGCTGTGCTGCCTGCAATGCTGTGCCAGCACACATGCTGCAAGTTGGTGCTGTGGGGCAACAGCAATGGCAGCCAGAGCACCAAGCATCTTGTGCTTGTCAGCATTTCTGAGGTGGTTGTAGAGGTATTTGGACCTGCTGAGTCCAATGGGAACACTTTCAGGTGCCTGGACCAGCACATCCAGCTGGAATGGCCATTGAGTAGAGGCAACCCCAACACCAAACACCAATGATGCTATGTTGCATCCGGACTGAGCAGATGTGGGAGCAAATTAGCACTTCCATGAGATGCTCAACCATCATGTGCTTGCATCTGCAAAAGACTGGCACCCCAGCTGCCCCACTTCCTGTTCAAAACAGGCAGTTATGTGCATTAATGTTCTCACTGGGTTTTATACATAAAAATGGTGCCATGGGAAGTCCATTTTTGCTGTGGAGCACTCAGTTCTTCACAGGACACTCTGAAACTTCACACCTGGGGTCACGGACCCCCTGGCCACCTGCTTTGACAGTTTCAGGCCATTTGGAACTTTTGCCTTGAGCTCACTGTTGGCTGCAGTGTCTGGGGGGTAAAGTGCACATATCATTGAAACACAATGAGAAACTGGTCACAGGCAGAGGCCATCATCTTGAGCATCTGGATGCTGGCTGTATGGCTGCAGGTGCGGTACTTGTTGTGCTACAGGCCCTGGATGCTGGTCACTGTGAACACCTTGCCAGAGTGGCAAAAGATTCAAGGTTCAATTGCCATGGTGTCATCCAATGAGCAATATTCCCCAGAAAGTACCCCATGTCTCTGGCTACTTCAGAGGTTGAGATCTGGGGAACATCACTTATCATAGTGGTGGTACCAGACTGACAAATGTCAAACAATCAAAGACAAAGCTGGAGATATTCATGGACACAGAGGGCACTGAAAGAACAACTTGGAAGCTAGCCCCATGTCTGAAGCTGCTGTGGTTGTGGAGATATGGGACATGGGGTGAACTCACTGTCAGTGTCCTGGCAGTGCTAGACTGCTAGCTAGCAAACAATTGCAGATAAAACTGTATATATTCATGGACATAGACAGCCCTGAGAGAAGCATGTTGTGACCCTCAAGTAGTAGGGAGAGGTGGTGTGAATTGGTGATTGAGTAAGAGTGTTGTGACCTACCCAGGGAAGACCCATATTTTTCCTTATTTTGTGAGACTCACCTGAGACCATTCAGGTCACGCCCCACATCATGTGACCTGTAGCCACTGTAACGTAACACTGACGACAGGTAATCTCTCCCTAGTAATGCAGACGTCAGTTGTCAGTTGCCATTGTGATACCAAACAGCTTAGGTAATCACAACAAGGTCACATGACCATGACTTATCATGTGACCCTAGGATTACGAAGTGGCTCTTATAAGATTCGGAGCCACGCTAACATCAGTGGTCACTACGCGTGACCTTACCCACGCTCATCACGTGGTTGGGCTGCGGACTGCGGACTGCGGACTGCGTACCTTTCATGTATATAAGGAAGAACGGAGGCAAGATGGAGCCCCATCTTGCTATATCTCGGCTACCACAGTGGCTTGTAACATCATTAGAACATACAAATACAGACAGAGCTTTAGCATTACAAACGACACCAGAACCTCGTAGAGGCATTAACAGAACAGAACGACCACTCCTTGAGCCAAGAACCAGGGAATCAGAACAGGTCACAACAAAGAGGCTGAAGGGTGCTTATCCATCAGGGGCAACACGAGGGACTACCCACAAGACTGAGTGGTGAGTGGTGAAGTACAGCTGTGCTGGAGTGTCAGACTCCCTAGAGGGCCATCGGTTACAATGTGGTGGAGCAAGCCATGAGATAGGTCAAAGCAGTGAGATGTGCCATGGGATAGACAATGTCAAAGAGGCGTGAAGACACCTCTGGGAGGAGATCATACTCCAATGAGTGGCAAGGATATGCCACAAAGACAGGTGGCAATAGATAGCCACAAGATATGCACAATAGGCAGAGGCCAAGGGACTTGGTGAATCCCTAGAGCAGTAGCACAAGAGAGGGAGTGGTTGAGGAGAACCACAAGGGGCTTGAGCGCTTAGGATCACTCAAGAGGAGGAGTGACAAGGCAGAACAAGCTGGGGATACCAGGCTTCTCTATGACTGTATACATACTACTAGGTAGGCCAAGTCATACAGAGTGAATGGGGGGTGCATCAGCATGCAGCCATGAACAGTGTGCATATGTGTATGTGCAGCCAAGTACAGCATGAGTGGCACTAGTCTGGTAGCACACATCAGTACAGCAAGCCACAACAGCTGAGAACAACAGCATCTAAGGCTGGGCAAGCAGAAGCTGAAGGCAGTGAGCACCCGTGGTGAGAAGGAAAAGTCAGGGGCTCCTACAGAGCTTGCAACAATGCACTTAGAAGCTAGCCCCCTCTCTGTTGCTGTTGTGGTTGTGGAAATCTTTAATGCATGGTGAGCTTACTATCAGGGTCCTGGCAGTTCCAGACTGCCAACCAGCAAACAATTTCAGAAAGATCTGGATATAATCATGGACACAGAGAGTCCTGGGAGAAACATGTAGAAGCTAGCCTCATGTCTGGAGCTACTGTGGTTGTGGGGATATGGGGCACTGGGAGACTAAAAAGGTATTGCCTTCTGCCATACTCCCCCAATATGAACCAATTGAAGCACCCTCATTCATGAAGGCTTGGTTGAAGTGTCTGATGGCCAGGTTGCCACACAACCTATTGTAAAAACTGATTGACCATTTGACACACAGCTCAATGAATGCTCATCCAAACAAAACCAAACAAGTCACAGACTGTAGCCAAGAAACACTGCTATTGCTGACATGAGCCTCAGCTTACATGAGCATACAGTTCAGGCTGTGTACCAGTTTGATTAGTGTGGGCAGTTTTTTACAATAGGTTTTGTGGCACACTGTAGTCCAAGTGTGGCTTTTGACATTCCTCTATACTGACTTCTTCCAAACCAGGCAGCACCAAAGCACAAACCCCGTGAGGTGGTATGGCTGTCATGTGCAGAGCCTGTTGTATTCGCAAAATCATATGACCATGCCTTTATCTATCCTCACATCCACAGCTCACAACAATCTGATCCTTTGTACGCGACGGGAAGCGGGTGGGAAAAGCCGTGTATATAGGTGTCTATCTAATGTACATGGGATAGCCAGAGTCCGGTTGGATGGGGGACCCGACGACGCGAAGCGGCGGTGGGGTGGTGAGGAGGCGGGTGCCATGGTCACGAGTAAGGCTCACCCCTGGAGGGACCAAGGGACAACGATGAGGCAGCGCTGGTCCAGCCAGTGAGCGAATGGTCCCACCCGTGCACCTGCGTGAATGGCGTGCATTCAGTAAGGTCACCCCCTAAAAGGTGACAGCTTTGCGGTCCTGCGCGACAGCGCCTCGCACGGGCGGGGGTATGAATGTGGTCTTTGTCTGATAGGTGCGTCGTCCAGGTTTTCTGCGTGATTGATGGCGAGCGAGGTCTTGTTGCGCCAATAGTGGAAGTGCGCGTCGGAGGCCCATCAGCCCATGGAACAGACCACTTCGGGGGCAATGCCTGCCTTGAGGAGGTGTGTTGTGCCCCCGATTCTGAACGAGTGACCGGAAATACTGTGAAATTTGGCTTGTGACCAAATTGTGTTGACCCGCGTAATAAATACTTCCTTGGTAAGTGAGTGGATGGTTTCCGGGTGGCCGGGGGCAGTGTGTGCAAATAGATGGGCTGTGGAAGGGATGTGTGGTGTGAGGGCAAATAAGTGGATAATGGCTGTAATGGGGTTGATCGGGTCGCGCTGTGCCGTCAAGGCAATGGATTCTCCTGCCGTGCATTTGGTTTTAGTGGACGGGAGTGTCAACTCGCACAAGCCATCGAGAGATATGGCCGGACCCAGGGAGCTGCGAGACGGGAGCTTCGATGGGGAGTGTTTCAATTTGGCCGTGCCTAGTAATTCCCTGAGGCGGCATTGGCCCCAGAAGGCCGTGAGGGCAGCGGTGAGGATAGCGGTGTCAGTGGGAATGTGGAGATCGAGGTGACGGTAGAGATAAGTCAGCATGTTGACGGCAACTGGCTTTCTGGGAGCGCAGGAAGATGTGCTAGGGGCTGTGGCAGCCGCTCTGCGAGAGACCAAGGAGAGGCGGGGGCTGCTGTTCCAGGTCCTGCCGCTCGCATCATGCCACGCTTTGAGGGCGGCCAGAGACGCGTTGATTGACGATTTGGACTTAGAACCCACAAGCGAGGCGATGTAGGCACAGAGAACATACTTGGAGGCTGGGAAACGGAGGGATTCATGGATATTGTTGGACTCGCACCAGGCGAGGAACAAATTAATAATAGAAGAATAGTTTTTCTGGGTTTTCTCAGTGAAACTATTTGCAATAGCCCGCTGGATGTTGATGAGGTGGAAATACTCGAGTTGGGACTCATGGCCGGTTGATGAGGGACGCAAGGGGGTGCTGGGCGGTCTAGGGGGGGGAGCAGATGCGGAATGGGTGGAGAGTAGGGATAGTGTGGGATGGCGCCATGGAAGTTGCCATGTGGGGATGCACCATTGCAGTCTGGCCGCAGTCAGCGTGGGTGTGAGGCATGAGGGTGGAGGTTGAAAATCACGTGGTCGGTGGTCGGAGATGCTTATGGATATGTAACGTGTGGTAACATAGGGGGTGATGCATTATGAAAACTACGTAACGACAACAGAGGCGGGCAAGGGAACATAGCACCAGACAAAACATGCAAAGAGAAAAGGTTAAGCTAAAGTAGAAGGGCCGGGGCTAAGAATGGGGCGAGAAAAGTCGGGATGGGGCAAGCCAGGGGCTCTGGTGAAAGGCCAGGTGGTGGCAGGCCACGGGACGGGCGGTCGGTGGGGTTCTCCTCCGATGCAATGTACACAAGGGATAACCAAATGTTGTGCTCGGCCGCTGCCACTGCCGTGCGGGCAATGACCAGGTTCTGCTGGAAATTGCAGGAGCAGCCACAGCCCCAAGCCCCAATGACGCCTTGATTATCGCAGTGGACGGTGATGGATGCGTGGCGTGTATGGCACGCAATGATCCAGTATAGGGCCAATTCGATCGCGACGACCTCTGCCCAACCGATGTTGCGATCCTCCAATTTCCAGCCATGGAGCAAACGCCAAGCCAGAAAATGGTTGCCGATGATGACCCCAACACCGAAAGAGGTAGATGCATCTGTGTAGATGGCCAGATCAAGAGAAGGAGGGGGAGGGAGAACGGGGGAACCGCAGTCATCACGGGCCAGGCAATCAAGCCACCAGTGCGCATCATCAAGCGCTCTCGCGGGTGGAGGGAGGGTCCAGAAATGGAGAGCATAGGCACGCGGGAATGTGGCACAAAAAGTGATAAGGCCAGCAAGGTGGGGGCGGCTGTCTGGGACGGGAAGGGCACAGTGGATCAAGGAGCCAATGAGTACTTCAGTCTCTTTGAGCGATACCTTGGGGTTGTTGAGCCATGCCTGGATGTGAGTGGAGTATTTCAAGCAGTTAGCGGGCGGGATGCTAACCCATTTGCGCTTGAGGTCCCATAGGAACCCAAGGTAAGTGAAAATGACGGCGAACAGCTTGGTCTTGGCGTGTTTCCAGGGCCACCTGAGGCGTTCCGTGAGCTGATAAATGGCATCCTCAGAGAAAAGTGGTGGAGCGAAGCCCAGGGAGAAATGGGAACGAGGTGATTGGATAAAATGGAAATCGTTGACCCATTTGAAGATTAGGCCAAAACCATACAACTCGTAAATACATGCCATGGCGTCGCCACAGCGGCCGAAAATTCCGTTAGAGCTGGCCGCGCCAAATGGGACCCTATGATCAACCCAGAAGCAGCCATTCCAGTGGACCACGATGTGTGGCTGGTCCTGGATATTGATCGGCATTTGGCAGTAGGCGGCGTCGACGTCGAAGGTGGCGGCCTTGGAGCCAGGTGGCGTGAGAGCAACGGCCTTGTATACGTTATGGAAGTAGCCCCAGGAGCAGGAAAATTTGCTCGTGTCAATCTGGGAGTTGAGGGAGGAGCCTGGTGGGCCGTCGTGAGGGAACGAAAAATCTTGAATAACCCGGAATTTTCCCGGGGTGGAAGGTTTGTCAACTGTGCCGAGAGGGGCAGAGCAGAAAGGACCGATTAGATTGAATAAGGTAGAGTAGTCAAAAGGGCCAGTGTAACAGCCAGCCGAGACCTCGGTATTTATGTGCTCAAGAATGATATCTGGGCGATCCAGTGCCGATTTGTGATTGTCTGGGATGAAAGATGTAGTAACCGGGTTTGTGGTGCCAATCCGGAAACCCTCGCGCAGGCTGGTGGGAACGTCGTTGAATTCCTGCCAAAGTCCAAGGGCGCAGAGCTCGGACTCCCAAACATCATGCAGTAAAAGGCAGGAAACTTTGCGTGGGTCAAGACCAGCATGTTTGGGCTCCGTGTTCGGTAGTGCGGCACAAGGAGCACTGATGGGGAGGGTTTTGACAAGTGGCGGGGTCGCAGCCGGACGGGTTGTTGAAGCGGTAACAGAAGGGTTTACCGTCAAGGAGCCACGTGCTCTTGGGGCCAGACTTGGTAATGATGATCGGGTGGCCATTTGCGAGTGTTTCACTAATGCATCTGCGAGCCGGGTGTCCTTTGTGGCCACATCAGAAGCATTTCCTGTTACAGGCAGGATTTGGCAGTAGCGTGGGGATAGTGGCAGCGGCTGCGAGGGACATGGGTGGGGCGCATGGTGCAGTGGGGTGATCCCTGCGTGTGGAATCAGAGGCGCCAGTGGTGTTGGAGCTTTGGTGGGTCCGAAAGGGTTTGGGCAGCGCAGCCTGCGGCACATGAAAGGTGAGGTTGGCGGCCTTGTCCCGAGATTTTTCTCGGAGGCTGTCAAATATAACGCTTTGGTAAATACCAATGTCGATAGCACCATTGCAAGAGCGTTTTCTAAGTTCAATGTCATAACACAGCACAAGTGGCCAGTGGGAGTCCCACAACGGGTGGTTGTAAATGATAAGCATGTGTGCGTCCCATGCTACAATGTTTTGGGGTTGGTATTCGGATATAAGGCTCAAGGAGCATTTGATGGCCTGGAGCCATTTGACAAATGATATGTGGGCCTCCTCTGGATCATTTGCCGGCAGATCCGGGGCTGATGTAATGGCGGTCCCACCAGGGCTGATCCGAATAGTATATTCCTCATTGCGCATGACTGAGAACTCAAGTTGACAGTGTGCGTTGGTCAGATTGGTGAAAGGGACGTGAGTTTTAAGACCCTTTTCAAATACTTTGCGGACAGCGGTAGGAATCATCGCGTCGTCGGCAGGGGCAAGGATACCAGCGGCTAGATCAGGTCTGTGCCGGTTCTTAGATATGTTAAGGTTTGGGGCCATGACTACGGATAAAAATCATTAGAGGTCGTGAAGATAGGACAAGGTGGGTGACAACAAGATGGGTGACGACAAGATGAGGGAGATAGCTAGGAGGCACGGTCCAGAAAGTAACATCGGGTGCACGGAAACATGTAACAATAGAAAGGATAAAGGAGCAAGGCGGGAGGGGGGGTGATGGCCGCGTGGGGATATGACGTGATGATGTGATGAGAAGATCAGCCCTTAAGGCATGGTGGGGGAAGTTTGAAGAGTCGTAGGGAGGTAAGTTCGCACGGTGCGTGACCTGGGGGAGTTCACGTGATGGGTGAGTGGTGGATGGAAGAACCGAGTCATGCAGTAAAGGAGTGAAGAGTGTTGTGGGAATGGCAGGGAAGTTGTGGCGTGCCTGATATAAAGGATAGAAGGCCGCTTGGGCTGGGAAAAGGGGCAGTATAGGAGGAGGGGGGGGCACGCATGGGCAGGAAATCAAAGGTACGATATGTATGGCCACGCGTGGGCAGGAAGGGCCACCGGCGGTGCAGGATGCAAAAGGCAGGGAAGGGTTGCATAGAGGCGTGGAAAGGAGCAGAGGGGAGGTTCTTGAGGGCGGAGGATGGAGTCGACGGCTTACCTCCATAGATGTTTTCAGTGTGGTGGTGAGGACGGGCGGTCTCGCTGGAGTAGGAAGAGCGGGATCTCCCCGAGGAGGTTGGGGGACGCGAGCGCCTGCAGTCGTGGCAGGGGGAGCGAGAGGGCCTGCGGTCTGGGGAACGTCTCCGTGGGCTTGGGGACCGCCTGCGGCTAGGTCTATATTCAGGAGAGCGGGACTGACGCCGATAGTGTTGCGAGGAGTGGCTGGTGCTGCTTGACCGGTGGTACCCATACGAGCTACGGTAACGCTTGCGGGGTGAGCAATCTCTGTGCTTGTAACGATTGTGGGTCGGGCTCCAATAACGATCCAGGCTGCGTGAATGGTCAGGGCTACGGGCGCGGTCTGGCCGTTTGGAGTGGTCGGCCTCGTGGCTGTGGTCGCGGTCCCGCTGAGCATATTCGCGGTGATCCTTGCAATCTTTGCGGGCGTCGAAATTGTCGTGACCCCTACAGTTGTCATGCTCGCGGTAGGCATGTTGTGCGTGGCGGCTCGGGCGCTCATCCTCCGATGAATCTTGCCTTGGTGCGCGTGGCCGTGGGTTGCGGGCATGGTGCGGTGGAGGTGGGTCTTCCTCCTCTTCTTCCTCCTCGTCAGCAGGGGGTGGGTCCGGGACATGGGGGGGGCCGTAGGAGCCGTCGAATAAGCATTCGATAACGTACTTCCGGCAGTAGTTGCACGGCCAATCCCCATCGCAACGGCTGTTAGGGCCGCGCTGGGCGCACACATCGCATTTGCGGGGGGGCGGGTGGTAACAAGCCATTGGGACACGTGTGCTTGAAAAAAGGGGGGGCGGGGAAGAAAAAGAGAGAGGGGAGGTGCAAGAGCATAAGTGTTGATGTGGTCGCAACGCGAGCGGTTCAGAGTCACGTGATTGGGGCTTATAACCGGTTCCCGGTGCTTGCACTACAGCCCAGACTAGTCTGGGTGTCTCTGCAGGCTCCGGCACCCAGGCTCATTTTGGCAACACAGCATCCCTTCAATGGCAAAGAACCTCACCATTCTGCCAAAGAAGCTTCAGGTGCACACCAAGTGTTAGAGTGAGAATGAAAATGGCACTGGCCTACCCATCTTCCTGGCTTGGAACAAGGGATTGTTTTTGGTGTGGCATCATAAGGAAGAGTGGTTGCAAGTGAAATGGATGTCATTAGTCAAGGTTATGGTGAGAATCCTTTCAATTTATGACTGGCTCTGCTTTGTGCATTGATTGTCTGACCATAGCATGTGGGTGTGAAAGGGGATGCAATCCACATGGTCCTAGCTTGTGCCATATGCCGGGATCTGACTTGGCTACCTTGCATGCTGCTATATCCAGGCCTTGCATACAAAGTACGGATCAAAGCATTGTAGTGTTGCACAGTTTTGATGGTCTGGATTTTGATGGAAAGCTGGATGCTGTGCCACCTGCCTTGATTGCAACTGTTGACAAAAGGGTGAAAGTGGGCAAAAATCATGCTTGGTCCAGATTCTTAGCCCAAGTGGATGAAAGCAAGGCAAAACAGAATATGATCAGGTACGTACATTGATCATGTGTCCCAATTCCTGTAATCATGGTGAACTGTAGTCCAGAATCATGGTTTGGACTCAGACAGTGAGATGACAACCTGTATGTGTGGGTTTTCATGCTAGTGAATGCCAGCTTGACCCATTGTGTTGCAGTAGCTTGAGCATCAGAAAGGAAGATTTGCAGGTCTGCACCTTGAAGTAGCTGATAGTGCCTGAGGGGTGGTTGAATGACAAGGTGATAAACCTTTGTAACCAGAAAGCCCAAGGCTCAATATGTTTGTGCACAGACTGATCAAATGTCAAGGTTGCTACTGGCTAACTTGCAGAAGAGGAACCACAAGCTTTGCCGGTCCATTTTATGCATGAGCACATGGCTTGTAACCAGGTTGGATATTGTGAAAGGCAAGAAAATGAGTTGTGAGGGTGCTGAAAAGCCCTGCAAGCACCACATATTCAAGTACGACTGTGTGATTTGTCTGATCAACATGGGGTGAGCAATCTCGACACTGTTTGTCTCAGAGGATTAACCAGCAACCTTACAGGCAGCACCACTGGATTGTGCTATTCGTGTGTTATCCTGCAGTGGTATTACAGTTGGGACAAAGTAATTCTACGTTGGGTGAGAATAGGTAAGTTTAATGCTGCCTGGTTTGCAGTGCAAGCTTTGTAATGCCACTCCCACTGAAGGCCGAAATGTGTAAGTCCAGCTTTTGATTCTTTGCAGGCTGTGAAGAGCAGAGACACATTATTGTTGGATACTTTGTGAATTTCTGCAGTTCAAGGCACAGAAACATGCAAATGTTACTGTCGACACACATATTCTGGGTATACATGGGGTGGCTATTGAACAGCAGGTTGTCAAGGTAAGCAGGACACAGTTGGATCTTTTGTGCCTTCATTACTCAGCCTTCTCAGGTTCTGCAACAACCAAACAGACATGACTGTGGTATCAATGTATTGCATTACATTGACAAATTCCTCCAAGATCCATTGAAAGTGCTCAACATGACATCTGCAGAGGTATGAGCCCACACTTCTCCTACTAATCACCCAATTGACTCCCCTCATCAGCTCAATGATGAGCAGGTCGATGAGTTCTGGAACAAGGTGGCATTGCTGGAATGGAGGGTGAGCCTTGCCTAGTGTGTTACAAATGAGTCCAATGCCTGGCTGGAGGATTCACTCATGTAAAATTGTGTGCTGTAACATTGATTTTCTGCAGGCCAATTCAATTGTTTTTTTTTGTTTGTTCTGCCTAACATACAAGCTAACAAACTGAGGCTGTGACAGAGCCCATGCCAAGCACCATGACACACTGTGCCCTGTTAGGTTTCAACATAGCTTAAATGCGGTTTTGCAGGGTGGTGTTAGATAACGTAAACATTTGGTAGTCAAATGTTTTTGGGGAGGAGTTACTGCTGCCATCACAGTTTCCTAGTCCCATTCTTTGCCATGAAGACCTGAACAAGAATGCCACAACAAGAGATCCATTCATTGTTTGACATGTAACACGCAAACAGACAACAGCCAGCAATTCACAGACTGATACACCCTGCATGAGGCGTGACATGCAAGCCTCTCTCAGAGCAAATGTCTAGCCTAAAAAGCACATGCAGCTGTCATAACAATAACTGCTCAAATACTGACTGCAAGCTGCAGCAACAATACCATGTCAGTTGACACTGGGATGGGTATTGGGGGACTGACCAGGAGATCAAGGCTCTGCGGATGCCTTCCTAGGGTGGCAATTGTCCAGGTTGTCTTGCTGTGAGTCAACTCTATGCTTCTTGCCCCCCTGCAGTCTTGGAGCAGTCTGCAGGCAGTCCTTTTGGTTGTCCAACACAAGGTCTTATCAATGTCAGTAATCCCTAAGTCTTTTCAACCTGGCTGGATGCTGCACCTTGTAGCTCTTTCAAAACTTCTTCCCACAGCAGAAGGCAATTGCACTCTGAGCAGCAGTGGGTCAGCAAGACTGTCAAACACTGAGACCAACAGGAGGCTCACTGGACATTGTCTTAGAGGGACCTCCCAAGTGGAACCCGATGTCTTTTGTGTGCTTGGATTTCCCCACCCACCCATTGCAGATGGTTGTTGTTGTTCCTGGGCTCTGGGCCTGGTACTTAAGCAGAGAAAGTGAATAAGACCCTGAACCATGTGGCCAACAGTGAAACAGCCCCACCCATTTTTTCCCTGACGTCATTACCAGCAAGGCCAGATGCCCAGCCAACTGACACAAAGCTGCTTGACCTGTGGGACTCCAACCATTGGCCTGTGCTTGAAGGAGTGCAAAAACTGCAAACAAAGGTTCTGTATTTGAAGCTAAAGTCATGCAGGGGATTTATGTGTGACCTTTGCTGCATGGATCTGGGATTGCCATTCATTGCAAGCTGCCTGGTTCATGTATTGATTCTAGCTGATGGACATATCACAGCACGAGCACCCAAAATGGCAAAAAGACAGGAGCCCCTCCACCAAAGCATTGTGTGTCTGGTACCTGGGTGGCAAATATTCAGACCCAGAGGCATTGGTCTTCTCTGTTCAAGGACAGCTAATGGTTCTGGGGTTCAAGGTGAGACAGACATGATTGTGGAGTTGAACACGCATTTACATGACAGCAGGTTGCGACTCAAATGGTGATGCTGAAGCATGCCACTGTGGAACATCAGCTGTACAAATTTATGAGGTAAGCACTGGACAGGGATAGCCCAGGAGCTGTGACGCTACCAAGACATTGAAGGGAGGTTGAGAATCCAGAGCAATCAGCCCTCTTGATATGCATGGTGACCAAAGGAACAATGGACACCAGTGGTGGCCTGTGGTGGGTGGAGGGGCACCACAAGGTGCTCCTGCTGCTGTACATGCCATGCTTCTGCCAGAATGTCCAGGACAAGCAGGACCCCTCAGTTCCTTGAAAAGCAGCTTGGTTGTAAGCCAGGTTCAAAAGGAGAATGATCTTTCAAGTGGCCTGTGGGGTTGGACTGCATGTCAAACAGGTTGACAGGCTGCAATTGTGGCTGACCGAGTAAGTTCACCAAATTAAATATGCTGCCCAAATATGCAAACCTTTACCCTGTTTAGCCACCAGCTAATTGACAAAATCATGGTGCTGACAACTCCCAGCCTCATGTTTGGGCTGTTCCAAGCATGCCTCACATTGATCACAGTGAACCTGTACTACTGGGAACGAACGCTGGATACTGTAGTCCTGGAAGGTTGGATCCTGGATGACTGAGCCCAGCAGCACACAGACATGCTGTTACTATGCCCAGGTGTTCAAGCGGAGATGTTGATGTGGTCCCCACACAGTCATCCACCGGGGGTCCACCTTCCACTCAAAAATTGGTATTGCTTGTGCAAAAAACAATGGAAGTTTGATTGCTGCAACAAAGCAGGAACAATGTGGCACTACAATTGCTGATGCCCGGCGTGCAAGATACAGCTCATTTGCAACATTGATTGGGCACATAAGTATGAACTGGTTACCAGGTACAGTACAGAGTTTGTACACTGCAAGTGGCTGTTTCCTGAAAGAAGCATCACATTCAACATTAAGTACATAGGTGACTGGACACACATGTGTGCTCCTTTGCCCATAACTAAATCAAGCAACCAGCCATCTCAGGAGGAGGATATGGTCATTGTGGACGTCAAAGGAGACTGCGACTCATAAAAGTTACACTGCTTGGACACTCTTCAATACAGCATGGAACCAAAATTTGCACCCCAGGTCTGAGCTCACAAGTTTTGTGTGATGACCATGGAATACAACCAGCTGCTTGGGGAGACACTTTTGGAGTGCTGACATCTTTTGAACTCCCCTGAACAAAGCCATGGGGACAGCAATGTCGAACCCAAGGACCCCCTTGCTACATGCTCATTCACGTTTCCACACCCATGGTATGCTGCCTTTGTTCAAGCAGTGTCAGCTAATCAGGTATGTGTGCAGTGAAAGTGCAAATGTGAACTGTGATGAACATCATCAGCTGGTGTCTTTAGGATCAGGAAGGGTTCTAACCTTTGCAAGCATTGTCAACTTGGATTTAAATGGCTGAAAGCAGGTAAACAGCACTTCTGCAGCGGTCCATGCTCTTTCCATGCTCTTTCCATTCCCCCCTCCAGGTCAATCACCATCATGAATCCCACATTATCGCAACAGCTTGACCATTGCTGTCTCATGATTGTCCACTGTTATTCCTGGCCAGTTGTGTCGGTACCTGCATACCGTTGTTGCAGTTCTCTTGGCCAAGTCTGACCCTCAGGAAGACATTACCTCGCTTTGCAGTACAAGTTAGAGTGGAAAAGAAATACTGGTATGCTCTCACATTTCTGTCACTCACAGCGGCTAGCAAACCACGGAACCCTTGTTTTTTTTTTTTTGGAAATCATGGACACATAACAGGACAAACATCAGCAAAGGTGCTGCTCATCTCCCAACAACACCTTCCTGAAACAGTCACAGGTGCTGTCCAAGTTGCAGCCCTGTGAGGACCAGTCATCTTGCAGGAGGTTTGCAGGGCATTGGCCAGGCAAGCAACAAGTCTCAGGAGCAGCTTCATGTTGTGGCACAACTGTGTCTCCCTTGTGGGCACAGAATATGGCCACAAGTCATACCCCAGTTTGCACTCAGGGCATTTGTCGATGAGGTGCTCCTTGATAAAGCAATTGACCTGGATGTCACAGACCACATGAGAAGAAGCAATGTGTGACATGGCATGACCTTTCTCACCACAATCAAGACCTTTGTGACCACATCTCCCATAGCTGGGCACAGAACACGGCCAAGACTCGCAACCCTGTTTGCACTAGGGATGTTTGTTGGTAGCAAAGGCTCTGGGGAGGAAGTGAGGTTTTTGTTAGGGAAAACTTGGGGACATGGGTGAAAGCCCTCACCATTTGCTCTGGCTTTGTCACCCGGAACTGGCGCCAAGAAAACAATGGCCACTTCCTTGGGACTTTGTGGTGGGTGCAAAGGCCTGTGGAACCCATGTCAACTTTAGCACAGTTGTTCCCACATTCTGGGCAAATCAAACTCTTACCTTTCAGCCATGCTTTCCCTCAGGAAAATGCTGGTGCTTTGTCCCCCAGAAACACTCACTTTCATCATGTGATGCCTGGGACAAGTCATTGTCCCTTGTCCCATGTTTTGCCTAGCCTTTCAGCAGAGAAACTGCAAGTAGTTTTTCCCCATTTAGCATGTATTGAACCTCAAATAAGTAGTCACTCTTACATATATGACTGGTATCCACTTGCAGACCATCTTGATACTCTTGGTCAGTTAGCACATGCACAAGTGGTGTGCTGCATGTGTACAGGGTATGCATAAACTGATTGAGCTCCCACCCTAGGCAGTTTGTCCAATGCTCAATAGTGACCAGCATGGGCCACACCAAGGTAGTCCCAGCAAGCACCTATAAGTGCTGGTGTGCTCTTTGCATAGTCTGTATGCAAGCACCAAGATATGCGGGTCTGCATGCCTCACCACCAACAGAGCTGCTGCCAGTAGTAGTAGCACAGCCATGGTGTGTCAGCAGTCTGCCTAGGCCACAGACACGGTACACAGGTTCTCTGCTGCACTGTCACATGCATGCTCAGGGTATGTATATGCACAAGTCCAGCATGTGATTACATGAGCAGCACAGCCCCATGATTGGCCAGCGTTTTGCTTCCTCTGCTGGTGTGTACAAAGTAGTCAGGTTTTGCCTGACATGGTCCACTTGAGTATCCCCATGCTCCTGGGTTGACCTCCAGGTTGACCTCCAGGTTGGCTTCCAGGTTGAGATCCAACCAACCACCAACCAGCCACACCCTAGTAACTTAACTAGTGTAACTACAACTAACTACCTACATCAAGATGACAGGATAATAAGGGTCCTGTAAACAATGGGGGTCTGGTGTGATATGTGCAAACAGGCCATTCACAATCGTCAGTGACAAGTCTCACATATGAGGTCCAAGTGTTAGATTTCTCTACAAAGTGTGCAACAAACAGCCCAAAGGATGGCAAATGTACCAATTAGGTCTATATACTGTAGGAACAGGGATGTATTACACAAGCGCATACAAGGAGCAGTGTGCAAGGGGCAGTCATGTACAGCATGTGTGATGGTTTCAAATGATCCATGATCACACATACGAGACAGGCTATCTCCTGTCAGAAGTTCAGCTGAGGGTGGACACACATGTAGTAGATGTGAAGTGCTCATGAAACAGGTGCAGTTTCCAACAAAGTAGGTAGAAGAGGGTGTGTTGGTGTGGTATGAGTGTTGTGATGCAAGCCACTGTTTGGCCCAGTCTTTGACCAACCTGACCTTGGACTCCTCACATGCCCACTTGATGGTCCAGTTGAAGAGGGGGTCATGTGGCTTGTGTCTGTCTGTGCTGCACATCTAACACAATCCTACACAAGAAGACAAGGTTTCATCATGTCCACTAAACATGCAAAAACCAATGCTGATTGCAAACCACACAAACACACGTGTGGAATGGACATCCAAGACCCCCAAGTACTAACAGAAGTGCTAGCAACACATGCAGAGGGAAAGCTAACACAGGTGATGAACCTGCCCCCTGAATTGTTTATTAAGGTATGTTTGAATTCTGTTTTTACAGTGCACCAGAAAGCATTTATGCTCCAATTATGCAAGATCATCAAGTAGGTGTATCTGGTTCAGCTACTCTTACTGGCATGGTCCAGCGAATTCCTCTGCAACATGTTGATTAGCTGGCCTTTGGCCCAGATGTGGCAATATTCCCTCAGCAGTGTGGTTGGATTTCCTCCTTGTCTAAAGGAGTTATGCAAGCCTCAGTATGTGTTTAGTGAGGACAATTCAGTATGTCCTTGCCTTAGTTATATCTGTAGCTGAGGTCCTAACTGAACTCTATGAAGATCTGTGGCAACAAAGCCCCAAGCCTGATGGACCTTATCCTGCTGGTTTGACCCCGTAGATCCCAAAGCAGGCATATGTGCATTTTCATGCTTTAAGATACATGTCGACATGTTTTCATATTGTCAGGCTCTGACTTATCCACTGGGATCCCAAACATAGCTGAGTCCACATCTCATCTAGTATACTCCATCTTCATTTTCCATGCATTATTTTTGCTCATTTTTTTACAGGATGTAGCAGGACTGAGCTGAGGTGGGAGTAAATAGAGCCTGTTGATGAAGCAGGATAAACATCTATTGGTGTTTCTGAGTCTGACAGGAGGTCTGAAGCATAAAGTTGTGCTCGAGAGGACCAAAGTACAAGGATGGGGTGAGGATGGTGGTTCAGTTCCTTCCTGGTGAATTGACAGTTTGGACACTGACTGGTGTCTTTCCTGGGGAGGATATCCCAGCTGTAGCTGACCTTGAAGTGTGTCCAGGTGCACTCTCAGTCAACAAATTAACATCCAAAGATGTAAAGTAAGTAATGTCCCTTGGCACCCGACCAGCCAACAAACTGAGCCATGTGTGAAGATTACCATACGGGTATGATGACCGTGGAAACAAATATATGGGCACTATTCATTTGCACCACCTGTTGATGCGTGTGGATGGTGCACCTGAGTATGCAGTGGATACTCTTCAAGTGGGACAGATATGTACGCAATGTGACTACCTTACAGCATTGTTGTCTCAGTTTCAATGGTTCATAAATCACTCATGCCAACCAAACCTTGCGATCTCAGCCCCATATCATGAAGAACGTGATATGGAAAGCCATCACTGGTGTTGTTCTCCTGCAAAACAATGAAACTGGGCCAGGGAGTAATGCTGTCAGAAAACGGTATGGACACCGGTGACCCTGACGTGTGTCCCATGGTATATGCTGATTAACTCTACTTGACGGAATGTTTACCCACGATCCAGGGAAGATAATCAAGGCTAAAAGACACCCAGCCAGGGGAATGTCAAGCCCTGAGCAGGTGTTTGAGGAGCCTGAGGGGTGTTTTGGGATTGTTGTAAGGAGAGATTTACTCGGGGTTATCTGGTATGCGTATGGTTGTAATAGAACACCTCAATGCTACATTCTGGTTCCTGGCCCTGGATCAGGCGGGTGGCCATCGGGGATGCAGTTTCACAACCTTGTTTCAGCTGTGACTCACACACGTCCCCGTAGCCATGTCCTGCCACCACCTCAGCAGGGCGGACTCACCAACCTGAACCCAATATACTCTCCGAGTGGGCACCTTGTTCCTTAGACTCATAGTGTGCATCGTGCACACCAAGGTGAGATCAAAAAGGCATTGAGTGTTGGGCTGGGCCACCGGTCATACAGGGTGCTTGTGAGTCCAGGAGCAGCAATGCTGCACTTCATTTGCTACTCGAGCTGGAGGACCATGCGAAATTCAGGAACATGGGAGGAGGTGAGCTGAAGAGGTAGTGGGTGAGAGGAATGGAGCTATCAGGTGAAATTATTTAGCTGTTGGAAGGATGAAATGACATCTCAGGTCTCATTGAAACAGACCAAAATTGAAGCCAATACCACCTCCGGCATTAATAGACCACCAGGATTGAAGGGAAGGAGCACCCAGCAGGAATAAAACACGTGAAATGCTGGCAGCAGCAAAATCGCACATTCGGCAAGATCTTGGAGCCAAGTTCTACAGTTTCTTCATGTCAGCACAGCTGCTAGCGCTATTCCGTGGGCTGCTCACCGTCTAATAAGTGCTGCGTAGAGATATCCAGCCCAGTCACGAAGATGCAGTAAATGTATGCTTCCTGACTGAGGGTACCACAACACAGATGGCAGATTATGGTGGTACGACGGAGCGCACAAGGATATTAGGGTGCTGTTCACATGGTGCCTGAACCTCATCAACCAGGCGTGGAGCCTGATCACATGCAACACCTCAGCTTTCCCCACTCAGTGCCAGTGGCACACATCATTCCAGCTGACAAGTGGAGTCGGAATGAACAAGGTGCAGATTAATGACTTCCAGGCATGATTAACTGCGTGATGGACAAAGGGGTGAATATCAGGGACAAGCTGACAGTATCAATACTGTAGCAGCCAGTTGTTCAATGAAATCATCCTGCCACTTGCCTCCATTGTGACAATGGTGTGTTTCCAAGGCTGCTGGTCTACCATTGCCCTTCACCGCTATCATTTTGGAAAGCGAGTGCTCACGGCGATGGCGGGCGGCTGGCTTCGATCCTACTTCCTCTTGCTTCATCCTAGGGAGCTTCGGTTGTCCCCGTCCAACCGACCTCTCGGAGTTCCCTTGCCACACAAGCACCCATACTGCAACTGCAACACAAACTGGTGATACACCCCAATATCAATCAACATTAGCGATCCGTCTACAGTGCCCCAATAAAGGATGCGTTGTGTCTGTTGCTCTGCGAGATCCACTTGCCACAAGATGTCCAGGTGATTGAAGTGAATGAAACCAGCTTTGCTCAGTGTGCCTGGCCATTCAAGACTTGAACCATCAAAATAAACACAGAGCCTATCAATGATTGGGTTAGCTTCTCCGCGGATGGGACTGGTCTTGTTACTCGGTGAGAGAAGACTCGCGGAAAAGTGTTTGAGGTGTATGTAGACATCACATTGGGGCTTAGCATATTGCCTCGGTGTAACATAGAATGTTGTCCGCTACGGCTGATTGTTACTACAGTACAGGATCATTTACTGCCTCCTACAATCTGCCTAGTACAGCAGTTCTGGCCTGAATCACACCTTCGGATTAGGTACACCAATTGTCATACATGGCCAGTCCCTATTGAATTACAATCTGTAGATCGATCTGTCAGGCGATGCTGATTGACCACAAGTTTGTTTCCATGTCCACCACACCTCACGTCATGAACTGTTTGAAAAGTGCTCAAATAGGGTGTCACAGGTGACTACTATCTGGAATTGGAGATCACCCTGCTAGCTGAGCAGGCAGACGACTGCAATCTGAAGAGTGATGAGTGTGTTCGATGATGGAGCAATTTGCTTGTCACGGCAGTACATGAACATAGTAGAGGTTCAGGCCTGGCATTTACTGCTTTTCCTTTGGCAGGATAACAATGCAACGACTGTCACTGCCAGCATTCTGGCAAAGCAATTGAGTGAGATCAAGCTCCACGGGCAATTCGCGTCTCCCAGCAGCCAATTCCACCAAGTTATGGCCAGGGAGAACTACTTCCGCGGGCTACAAAGGGCAAACGCCAGAATTACTTGCATCCACACGGTGTATGTCGGGAGGTCTCCTCCTTATCATAATTACAAGTACACACAACCATTTAAAGGTCAAAACTGAGCAATCCTGCAACATCTTGATACAACCAGACATTTGCTGTGGAAGTGCGAGAAGTTCATTCTCAAACCCAGCAGGGTCAAATTTGTACAAGTTGAAAATCGAGCGGCTCATCCTCTCGGACAGTTGAACCTCTCGGTTTGGCTGCTTTTTATGGAGTCAGAGAGGCAGAATCCCAGCAAGAAGTGATCAACACACCAGAAGAACTACAGTGGCGATGTTTCCCACAAGACTGTTGATGGTCCAGCCATTACAGATTGGCAGCAGGAGTGGAAGTCACGGAGGTGGATCAACAGCAGGATGAGGAGTTGGATGACTGGGCGACAGAGGATAAGCATGGCATAGCTGTTGAAAGCCATCTGGATTCAGGATTGCAAGATGTGGATTACAAACACTCAGGCAACTTGACTCAAGTGATTCAAGCGACTCCGACAATTCTGACAACTCAGACAAGGCAAACCACAGCACAACCTTAGGAGTGACACAAAACTGCCGGCCCACAAAGCAGCTCGGAGGATGTCCCTGCGAAGGATGTTGGCTCAGTAGAGGATGTCAACTCAGAGCAGGTGTGTCCCCAGGCCTGGCACTGGGTGTGTGGTGAAGCCCAGCCCTGCGCGCGTGCACATCACAGGCAGGACTAGCCCGAGAAAGGTGGGTACAAGACTAGTCTGTTGAGTGACTAACACAACCGTTGGCAGCCTGATTGCTCACTCGCTCACACCACACAGTACACGGCCAGACTGGAATCTGCCTCAATGCATACCTCTTCTG
Organism: Ceratobasidium sp. UAMH 11750; assembly: GCA_019677335.1. NCBI lineage: Eukaryota > Fungi > Basidiomycota > Agaricomycetes > Cantharellales > Ceratobasidiaceae > Ceratobasidium > Ceratobasidium sp. UAMH 11750. The sequence continues at coordinate 3,079 of WSLM01000141.1, read as the reverse complement.
CACCCGCAGCCTCCCTGCCTGCAATTTCCCAGATACATCCAGGGGTTTTTGAAGCGACACTGACCCCAAATATCACCATTCCCGTGCTACACAACCTCTTTGCTTCTGGGGCTCCACTCCCACCGATGGAGGGCATGGGCGAGAAGCAGGGAACGGGAGGGAGGGGTCGTGGGGTCGGCTGTGTGGCATCGGCATGGCGGGTTGCGGTCGGTCGATCGCAGTTGATCGAGTTGTCTGGGCGGGGGCGCCGACAGTGGGCGGTCGCGCGGGCGGGAGGGGTGGAGCTCGCAAGACTCGATCGCGAGAGGGCAAGGGAGAGGGAGAGGGAGCGCGAGAGGGAGCGGTTAGTCTAGGGCGTTAGCGGGAACGGCGGGGACGCACCTTGCGCCGACGAGGGCGCGAGACTGGGCGAGTCGGCGAGGCCGGCTCGTTCCGTCGGTGTCGGTTGATCGGGGTCGATCGGATCGTCTGGGCAGCGATGTCGTTAGAGAGGGTGGGCGAGCGGGCAGGACTGGTGGACCATGCGCGACTCGATTGCGAGAATCGCGAGGATCGAGTGCGAGGGCTAGAGACGAAGATAGAAAACTAACCTAAAAAACCAGAGAGGGTGAGAGGTGGGGAGCGAGAGTGAGGGAGAGGGAGAGGGAGAGAGGGAGAGGGAGAGAGGGAGAGGGAGAGGTAGAGGGAGAGGTGAGGCGCGAGGGTCAGCGGTAACGGCGGGTACGCACCTTATATTGACGAGGGTGTGAGACCGGGCGAGTTGGCCTGGCCGACTCGTTCTGTCGGTGTCGGTCGATAGGGATCGATCGGGTCGTCTAGGCGGCGTCGTTAATAGAGAGGGTAGGCGAGCGAGCGGGAGCGTTAGACCACGCGGGCCTCGATTGCAAAGATCGGGCATGATCGGGCGCGAGAGGTAGATAGCGAGGGAGAGGGAGAGGGAGCGGGAGAGAGCGGTAGGGCGGGGTTATTAGCGGTAACGGCGGAAACGTACCTTAGCCCAGCGAGGGCGGGGTAGAGCGCAAGGCACGGCGCGAGCAGGCGCAGCCGGCTCGTTCCGTCGGTGTAGAGGTGGAGGTGGAGGTCGGCAGCAGCGGCGGTTGGGGTCGCTCGTCGGGGTTAGAGTTGCGAGTCGCGGCGGTGGGGGTTGTCTGTGTAGCATCAGCGCAGCGGGTCGCGGTCGGTCGATCGGGGTCGATCGAGTCGTCTAGGTGTTATAGTCAAGAGAGGGCGATCGAGCGGGCGGGAGTAGTAGAGCTCGCAAGACCTCGATCGCAAAGATCGGGTAGATCGAGCGCGAGAGGTCGACGGCGAGGGAGAAGGCGAGAAGGAGAGGGAGAGGGACAGGGAGAGGGAGAGAGCAGTTAGCGTGGGGTGTTAGCGGGAATGAGAGGGACGTACCGCGTGGCAACAAGGGCGGGGTATAGCGCGAGACACGGGGCGAGTCGGCGGGGCCGGCTCGTTCTATCGGTGTAAAGGTCGAGGTCGAGGTCGGCGGCAGTGGCGGTTAGGGTCGTTTGTCGGGTTTACAGCGGGTCGTCCGTGTGTATTGGTACGGCGGGTCGCTGTCGGCCGATCGCGGTCGATGGAGTGGTCTGGGCGGGGTCGTTGATGGAGGGCGGTTGGGCGGGCAGGAGGGGTGGGGCTCGTGAGACTCGACGGCGAGGATGGGCGATCAAGCGCGGGAGGTTAATGGAGGGAGAGGGAGAGGGAGCGCGAGAGGGAGCGGTCAGGGTGGGGCACCAGTGGGAACGAGGGGAACGCACCTCGTCCCAACGAGGGTGCGATACGGAGCGAGTCAGTGGGGGCGACTCGTTCCGTCGGTGTTGTTCGTCGCGTCGGGGTTAGAGTGGCGGGTCGCGGTCGGTGTCAATGGGGTCGTCTGGGGAGGGTCGTTAATAGAGGGCGGGCGAGTGAACGGGAGGGGTGGGGCATGCGAGACCTTGATCACGAGGATCGGGTCGAATGGAACGTGAGAGACGGCGACGGCGAGATAGAACGAGCGTCGGGGGTGAGGTTAAGGGAGAGGGAGAGAGTGGGGAGGCGGGGGCATTAGCGAGAACGGCGGGGACGTACCTTGGCCCAGCGAGGGCGGGGTAGAGCGCAAGGCACGGCGTGAGTTGGCGCGGCTGTCGGGTTCCGCCGGTATTGGGGTCGAGGTCGAGGTCAGTCGAGGTCGGTCGATCAGGTCGTTAGTCGAGTGTTGTTTAGGGAGGGAGCGGGTGGTAGGGCGGGAAAGGGAGGGCGGGGCGGTCGTTTGTTGTCTCAAGTCGTCGACGGTCGGGGGTTGGGGTCGTCTGGGACGTTGTCGACGGTGGGGTGGGAGTGGTGGCTAGACAGGCTGAGGTTAGCAGGTTGGTAACGCGGGCGCGGGGACGCACACACTCACCTATAGTCCCGACAAGTGGGAGAGTGGGCGAACCGAGGCAGGTGGCGAGGGCGGGGCGCGCTCGATGATCGGGACGGATCGAGGTCGAGCATTGACGTGGGACGGCAACGAGCTGGTCGCAGCGATTGACCGGGAGCGTTCAAAGTCGATGATGTGGCCGATCTCGAGTTATCAGTCAACACAAGTCAACGCAAGAACCCAACGGCGAGGACAAGGTAAACGGTGCGGGCGACGCAAAAGAGTGACGTGGTGAGAGGAAGGGGACGAAGGAGAGGGAGAGGAAGAGGGCGGTCAGGGCGCAGGCGTTAGCTAGAGCGGCGAGGACGCACCTTTACCCGACGTGTCATGACCCGCGTGACATGACGTCATAACCCAAACGTGAGAAAGTCACTAAGTCGACTTTATTACATAATTATAGCATTTCGTCTGAAGCCAATCAGAGCACCTTATGCGTCATGTGACCTCCATTACATGTTACGTTACCTCGGCGCTTACGGTGGTTACGCAAGTTGGGTGTGCAACAACCCTCCTGTGTAATGCACACCCGAGCTCGACCTGACTAAGCAAAGTCACATGACCCTAGGATTAAGCGCGGCTCTTATAAGATTCGGAGCCGCAAATAACCCGAGCTATACCTATGTATGACTAATAGGCAAGTTGCGCGTGACCGTCTCAGTGATGCCTGATAAGCCA
>WSLM01000140.1:0-21330 GCA_019677335.1 Ceratobasidium sp. UAMH 11750 | reverse complement strand
CAATATTCTGGGACAAAAAGTAGGCCGCAAAAGTGGGACTATAATGGTCATCGTAGAACTCGGTCCAGATACCAAAGTCCGGGTGGCATATTTGCTGAACTTGGGATCTTTGAAGAATCTTTGAAGCATTTTCCTAACAGCGGCAGAAGCATCCTAGTGGGAGATTAGCCTTCGTTGTCATGTCTCAGTAATCTGAGCCCATACCTGGGAAGTCCCAACTTCTTGGCTACCATAAGAGCATCCGGTACCCACGGGCTGGTCGATATCAACCTTAAACATAATACTATTAGTGCCGGATTGTTGCCGCTTCATCGCAGAACCTACATGTTTGCATATTCGTTCCAGGAGTACGGATTATGGCTAACTGCTGCATTGTCGGAGTTCAGTCGGCAAGGCCCACTCTCCTGGAACAATCCAAGCATACTGGAGGCACTAGGACCCCCCGTTGGCATTTATGTCTACAAATGCACTTCTCCATTGGATGTCGAAAACATACCGCCAAGCCAGATCGCCAGAGGAGCTGTGTCGGAGTTCGATCGAGCAGCGAAAAACCAAAACCTAGATCGTCCATTAACCAGCACCCCGTCGGCACCAGCTCGGTACCCGATTTACCACATGCTTTGGGTGGAGGCAAGGTCGGCATACCCGGATGCCTGGTATACACCGGTGGTAGTCGCTGCTCGCATAAATTAATTTCGAGGCAAGCACACCAATCAAAATTCAACGACGTACCGCAGACTCCAGAGTTCTCGACATAACGAAGGGTTCCAGGTGTGATCGTGACAGTAATAGTACCGTTGAGGTTGTCTCCGGGCTTGTACGAAACAAACGACCTGGCCTTGAAAGAGTTACCGAGGTACACCACCGATCATCTTATCGACCACGGGAATCCGGCCACCAGCGAGGGCAACAGGCAAGATAGACGCGAGACCCAAAAGCAGAAACGGTCACATTCTAGTGTTGAGTTCGTTACGGTATAGTTATACGGTGGAGGCAAGAACGCGAGTGAACAAGACAACATTGAAGCTCCTTTTCACGGCCCCCTTAGGGGAAGCAATATGGAGGCCTGTTTGCAGAATCCATTAAGACATGTGGTTGCATAGTCCAAAGCACTCGAGAATGGAACTCTTGCACGTCGCTAGAAGCACAGATATGGCGAAAAAACCCTCGGCTTGAACGCGGTTGGCAAAGGTTATGCGGAGGGAATTCACAAACAGGCCGAGCCCCGACAACAAGAGGATAAGAAGAACGGGTGACGAGGACACTATCGTGGAGCACTGGAGGCGCGAAATGGGCGATCGTCGAGACGGAGGTAAGGATGCAGGTAGGGCGTGTCGGGCCGGGATGCACGGCCCGCGTTCGCATCCGGGTCATCCGTTTTATTCTCTGGGCCAAACAGAATTCAGGGTTACATTTCTTGTTGCCCTGCCTGCTTGTCACAAGGTGTTGAGCCTCTCAAGCCGGCGCTCAACTCTGACAGTAGAATCGAGATTGAGATCGATAACATCCTGTTCTGGCTTGGTACGGTCTTTGTACGCTACCCGAGGTACCTGGGGCGTCTGGTCTAAAGTTGCAGCCTCGGCCTTAAAAGCCTCCCCGCTGCTCGTCCGCCCTCAATCTCACGCTTAGCGTCCACCTCTTCACTCGAGAGGCAGAATACTTGGGCGTCGCATTCACTCTGAACAACCAAGCCATCTTCGCATCACGTCGAGCGAACTGCCTGCGCCGCCACCGTTAGAAGACGCTTAGGAGTCTAGGAACGCAAATGCCTCCTTCGATTCGGTGAGTAATTACTCCAGCCCTCGCTTGTGTGACTTAAACTGAGATTCGACGTTCAGTCAGTATAGCCACCATGAGTATGCGTTCCACGCGGAGCCACGCTTGCAGTTCAACCTTGACTTACCTTCCGCACTAGTAGTTATCAAGTGCATAGTACTCACCGGCACCAGGTGGAAGGACGGGCCAACAAGCCAGTAGAGCAAGCCGACTCGCGCCCATACGCCCCCGACGCTGCACCACACATCAGAAACCGCACTGAGTCACTAGACCTCCCACAGTCGGTACCTAGTCATCAGTATTACCACAAGGGAGGCTATCGTTAAATGAATAACAAAGGTGTGTCTCCGACGGGCAAGGATACGCGATTACTTACTCAAAGTCGTAGTAAATAATTGAATTTTGAATATTAACGAACGTACGAAGGTTGAACATGTCTGCTGCTTGCCGCTCTGTCCGAGTTATGCTGTTTTCTAGATTTCTGCTCGAGCTCTTTTGTCGCTTGTGCTTATCTCTCGTCTTGGGACCCCTGTTACTAATACATCAACTATCAAACTGTTACAAGCCATCCATTCCCAACGATCCGCATTAACCCGGAACATAACGCGCCTTCGGCAGCTCTCACATCTTCATAAGGCGTTGGAAATTTTTGATCAAGTCGGTCGCATCCGTAATCAACTACACACGCACGAGGCACCCCATCAGTCACAACGAATCTGCGCATCACACCGCACGCGCTTACCTTTTGCTCTTCCACTCCTTGTCCCAATATGTGATGAGCATGCCGAACCGTCTGGCGCCGGATCTTTTCCCGACACGCGGCGCGGTTCTGGACTGTCACCGCAACCGCAACCTAAGCTGCCGCACCGCATATCAATGTATAGACCGAGGCTCTTACATTCTTCTCCAGCCGCTTGAATTGCCGTTTCATAGTCCGCACTCACTTGCTCAAGCGAGAGCGCCGATGACTTGAGCAGCGCATTTATCGCATCCTGGAACCATCGCTTTTACAACCGGATCTCAGAAAAACGCGTCACTTTCGCCTCACCGAACGTTGCCCAACAGGCGTCGCGACAGCTACAATATCGCTCTTATCCGGAACTTGACACATCGCCTCGAACTGTTCGGCAAGCTTTTCGCTACAACGAGCTAAGCGGGCATGATCCTAGGCAAAAACCGAGCTCTTACAGGTGCGCGATTCCAGCAGCCTGCATTGCCTCGGCTTGCTCGCGTGCAGTGTCGATCAGAGCTTTTTGCTGCTTTAGAAATTCGGCGTTGCTCTTCTTTGCGTTTTTCGATTTGGCAGCTTTGAGATACGCGTCAACTATGGAGAAGACGAGACGCGCATCAAGGGTACTCACATGCAAACGCAGCGCGTATCAGTTCCATGTCCATATCATTCCTAAATACTCGTTAGCGAGATGGGAAAGAAGAGGCGCGCGGCGAGCTCAACGAATCGTTGCTCGGCGGGTTTGCCTGGTCTTCGTTTTCCGATGCGCCAGAGCCCTCGTACTCGGACTCATCCTTTTTACGCTTGATAGGTTTAACCGTCTTCTTGGCGACGCCCTTTTTTGCGACGGCCACACCTTTCTTTGGGACTGGTTGGGGCTTCAGCCGCGCATACATTCGCCTCTGGGCCCTGTCACTCACCTGACTTGGTCGCCGGCATTGTTGAAGCGCGAATACGGAGAATTGGAGGGGGAGCGTGAACCCTAGAATGTTGTGGCGGAGTGGAAAGCTCTTGGGCTCAAGCCGCGTCGGTCGACGGATGCACTTGATGTTCCGGCGGCGTCAAAAGAAGCCCGTATCCGCCCACGTGATCCCGCGGATCAATTATTTGACCAAATATAGTAAAATTAGTGTCTAGATTGGGTAAAGTAATCTATCTGTCTACAGTCTACTAAACACCCGCTTAGTCACGAGAAAGAAAACAAAGAATAAATGCACCACTTACGATTTCTCCGGAACAAGACCCGAAAATCCTGGATCCTCATTCTCAGTCCCCGGAATGCCTCCGTCATTAATCACTGAGCCCCTTTCATCGAGCTGAACATCCTCAAAACCCCAATCCCTCTCTACCCCATTCGGCATAAAATCCCCGCGCGCCAACACACCCTCTGCCTCCCATTGAAACCCCTCCACGCCAACGCGATTCAGGGTAGACAACGTGCACGTTCCCACACGCAACGGCAGATGTTTATCCCTCACCAAACTCCTCACGAGCGCAATTATCGGTGCAGCGTGCGAAACGAGCAAGATATTCTTGTGTACTTTGAGGGTCGGATGTTGCTCGATGCGAGAAACTAGGGCGCGGAGCGTGTCGTCGCATCGTGCGTGGACGCCTTCTATGGTCTCGCCCCGTCGGTCAGGTAGGTAGATGCTTTCCCATGAGGTGTCGATCAAGGAAAAGTATTTTTGTAGTGCTTGAGCGGTGGCTGGTCGGGGGTGGAGACCTGAATGTCAAACTGTTCTCAGAGGTGCGGATAATTTAGGCAACGAGGCCGGTGTCACCTGTTCCTGGTTCGACCTGGCTATACCATTCGCTGAGACCTAGCAAGAGCGCCCATGACTCGGGGGTTCGGTTAAATATAATTTAGGGTGCTGCGCACCGTGTTCAACGTGGATTGGGAGGCTGAGAATCTCGGCGATGGGTTGCGTGGTCTGTAAACAACGGTCTTTCCTCGTGTCAATGTAAACATCGGAAGCGACGGACAAAAAACTCACAGTATGGCGAGCTGAAGAGCAACGTCGGCCGTTTTTCTTCTGGCAGGCTGGCGAGATGCTTCGCCAAAAGAACCGCTGGGGGTGTGTTAAAAACATGGCCGAGGTTCAATCATGTATAAAACTTGCCTTGCTCCTGCAATGACCCGTATACTCAACAAGTAACCGATGAAAACAACACAACTCACTATGCCATATGATGCCAACGGCGGATCTTTAGCAAGGCCGGTAGGACTAGTCCTATATAAGGACAAACATTGAGATTGGCAAGTCCACGTCGCATGGAGAAACTTGCCAGTTGTTGGTGATCCAGCTCAAACGGAAGCCTTGTAAAATTGTTAGGCTCGCCGGACTTCGCTCGACTTTGGACCTAATTACCGTGACGCGCAATATAGATAGTTTCAACCATGTTCTATGTTTAGCAGAGGTGGACGTCGGGTCGGGCTGCCAAATCTCACGTGCAAAAAGAAATTCAAATCATTCGATTAGAGGTACAAGCTTGGGTATCATGTCATGAAACATAATCACTACGCCAGAAATCGTCACAGCTCAGACAAGATGAGACATTGCGCTTAGTACTTGAGGATGATGTACAACGCTGCGGGAACGTAGAGTTAGCTGGAGCGGCCGTGTCGAGGCCAAGGTGGGCATACCATGAATGATACCGGGGCTGGAAACAAGTCAGAACGTGCTTATCGCACAACAAACGATGAACTCACATATAACCAAGGATGGTCAACAGAATGTTGATGAGCAGGTCAGCTCCGCATCCTCGCTCAAAGAACACTCCCAGAGGGGGGAGGATGATGGCAACGCTGCGGACAGAGTGTGAGATTCGACCACGACCTTGCTGAAAGCACCTACATGATCTATGTGCGTGGGAACCAGTCAGCAACCCTCGCAGGACAGACGACTGAAACATACCTTGATGATATCGGAAGCGGTGAAGGCCATGGTAGTAGTGGAAAGCGGAATGTGGTGGTCTGGACCAGGAGGGATGGCTGGTTATATAGGCCATTCACAGCCTAGGGACCGCAACGTCATCGCAGTCGGACCGGTGCCATAATTGGCGCTTCCGAGTATTCCCTACGTCATCGCCGTCTATTCGGCATCAATAGTCTGTAATGTTCATGCCGTCTGCAGTTCACATAATCGACTGCGCTTGACGCCGTGGTGCGCTCCACCGACGCCGACGTTACCTTCGACGTTTGCCGGGTCTTCCGCGGCGTGTGGCGAGGTCACATGATCCTTCCGGCTCTCACGGCAAATGCTCTTCCTGCGTTCTCTTGCATTCATTGTCCTCGTCTCAGTAAAGGCCAGCCAGCTATACTTTGACACGAGTACCCTCAACAAAAGTAGTGCTGAGATGGCTAAAGACATCGCTTATGGGACTGGACCGGCCCAGAAACTCGACGTATACCTTCCCCCTGCTGGAGTTGCGATAGGACCTGCAACAATCGTATTTGTGCACGGAGGAGCGTGGAGATCGTGAGTACCATGGCCCAACATTTGATTCCAACTCACATTTGTACCAGAGAAGACAAAAGCGATCACGAAGGACTAGCTCTTAGAATTCTTCAAGCCAGCAACTGCCCCGTAATCATTATCAACTACCAACTATCCCCCTACAACCCAACAGATGGTCCAGCCGTACGCCACCCCGCGCACGCTCTCGACGTCCTTGCCGCCCTCTCTTTCATCAAAGGCGGATCAACAAAGCTCGAGATCCCCCAGTCATCGTTAGACAACCTCTACCTCGTTGGTCACTCGTGCGGCGCGCATATGATTACTTCTCTGGTGCTGCTTGACGCTACTATTGCCACACCATCCGACCTACTTGCTAATATTAAAGGCGTGTTCTTGTCCGGAGGGTTATACGACATCGACCTTCTACTCGCCAAATACCCAACCTACTCGGGATTCATCCAAAACGCATTTGGCCAACATGAATCCTACAAGCACGTGTCACCTGCGCATTACCAACTACGAGGGGACTGTCCTATCTACTGGCTGGTAGTACATTCCAAAGGAGACCAGCTCGTCAACGAGGAACAAGCGGAATCACTCTGGGAACGCTTGTGGGAACTGTACGATCGCAGGGCACACCAATATGTCGAGGCGGACTGGGAGAGGTTGACCGAGAAACACCACGAGATGCTGCAAGAGGTCGAATATGCGGCTATGGTAGCTCAGTTCGTTCGAGAAACGATGGCAAAGGGAACAGCCCTATTTCTAAAGTTCTGAAATTTGTACAAAACAATCAAGCCGAAATATCCTTGATAGCGGCCTCGAGCGCAAGCGCAGCCTGCCGGCAATCTTCATACCCAACATACAGCGGCACAGGCGCAAGTCGAATCACGTCCGGCTGGCGCTCATCCCCGATCACACCCCTCCGCTGCATCCCCTCAAACACACGCGGCATCGTCCCACCCTCGACCGGCCTGAGTGCAAGCGATAGCTGGGTCCCCCGCTGCTCCGGATCGGCGGGCGTCAGAATCGTAAAATGCACAGGTGCCTTGGGATCTGAATCGAGCTGAGCCCGGTAGAAGGTCGATTTTTTAAGCAGGGACTCGAGGTACGCTGTGATTTTGACGGCTTTCTCGCGGAGAGATGTGACCCCGCCGGCGTCTTCGAAGACTTCTAGGCTACCCAACAGCGTGGCGATGTTCAGTGCGGACGGGTTGGACTGTTGAAAGCCGTGTGCTCCGGGAATAGGGTCAAAGACCGGACCCATCTCGAACCGGGTTTCGGTATTGTGTCCCCACCATCCTGCTTGCCTGTGGCAGCATATTAGAACCATTCGAATCATAGATAGCTGCACTCACTCGATCTGAATTCTCCCATTCCATTTCTCATGCACAAACAGTCCCGCTATGCCCCCCGGCCCCGAGTTCAAGTACTTGTAGGTGCACCAGACCGCAAAGTCGGCATCCCAGTCATGGAGCTTCATCGGAACATTTCCAATAGCGTGCGCAAGATCCCAGCCACAAATAGCACCCTAATGCATACAGTCATGAGCAAGGCAACCTCTAAACGGCGGTCGAGAACCTACCGCATCATGCGCAGCCTTGGTGATCTTCTCCATTGGGAACCATTGACCAGTATAGTACTGTATGCCCGAAAAGAGAACGAGCGCGATGCTCGAGGCGTCCTTTTGGATAGCCGCTAGGATGTCTTCTTCGCGTAGGTAGAATTCGCCCTCGCGGGGGGCAAGTTCAACTACCGCATCTTTGGGGTCATACCCATGACGGCGTGTCTGCGAAGCAAATGCATACTAAAACGAAGATAAGGTTGTCCGTCAAAAGCGGCTGAAATGACGCAAGTACCTGGTCAGATGGGAACGCCTTGGATTCACAGATGATCTTGTAGCGGCTCTCCGAGGGCTTGTAAAAGGTTGAAATCATGAGATGCAAGTTTGCCGTAAGGGTTCCCATCGTGATGACCTCGGGCTCCTTGGCCCCTATTGAAATCCCGGCTAGGCCCAATAGTAGACTTCTCGTGAACAATAACGTACCTGTGAGCATTGCAAGCGCCCGCCCGGTTTTAAAAGTTAAATCCTTCCAGTTTCTACCATGCTCGTGCCTAAAATGGCCTTCTACACCACTGCAGAGTATGTTAGCTCACGCGTTATACCAGCCAAACGACGAATACCTTGTGGCCCATATTTCTACCTCTTCGTTGAGAAGCTTCTGTGCCCGCTTTGGCAGAGGTCCGAGAGAGTTTCCGACAAAATAGCGACAAGGGGCGTCCGCTGGGCAACGTAAGTCCTAATCGCGCAACACGGTCTAAAACTAGAACATACCTAGCTCCTGGGCAACTAGGTCTGCTTTGATTCCAGCGTTGGTTGGGAGTCGAAACTCGTCACGAAAACGACCAAGAGGATCCTGCGCGTCGAGTTGTTGAGCATACTCTGGAGAGAAGATGTCGGCCATGGGTGGATAGAAGGTAGGTGTTTTTCAGTCAGACGCGCCCACAAAAATCATTTAACACCCGCCGGAAGGATCTTGATGTCATATTTGTCGGTCCATCCTATTGTCGAGGACAAGGCTAGTCAGGGCGCTTACCATTTCAGCACAGCCACGTAATTTGATTTAGATTTTCTTTTACCAGCGCAACCCTGACAAATTGTCCGATATTCACACAGATTTCGGGTTGACTCCAAGCAACCATTACTAACCTACCCACGACCCCGATGGACAAGCAACGGCCGCGCAAGCTCGTCGTCGTTGGCGCAGGCCCCGTCGGATGTCTGGCTGCTCTCGCATTTGCAAAGCTGGGATGGGATGTGGAAGTCTTTGAAGGCCGGCCAGGTGAGCACATGTCCTCGGCTACAACGTGCATGCCGTGATGAGGCTCACTTTTTTCGGAAGATATGCGCGACCCGGCTGCCAAGGCCAATCTCTCCCTCCGATCGATAAATCTCGCCATATCGTCACGTGGGATATCCGCACTGAGCGTAGTCGACCCAAATATCGCGGCACGCTTTATGGACAATGTAGTCCCTGTGCACGGACGCATGATACACGACAGTCGAGGACAGTGCGAGAGCCAGCGATACGACCCCAACGGACAGGTCAGCTAGTTCGGCTCTCTCGGTGCAGCGTGGCAGAGTTTAATTGATGTCCGTGCAGTGCATTAATTCGATCGACAGAGGGCTCTTGAATATTGGACTGCTGGATGAGCTTGCTCAGTATAGCAACCTCCGCATTCATTTTCGCACTAAGCTGACGACTGTCGATTTTAACGCGCGTGTCGCGAATTTCACGGCGAATGGCGAGTCCTTGGACGTTCATTTCGACCTTTGCATCGGCGCGGATGGGAGCTATTCAAACGTGCGGCGTCAGCTGATGCGAGTTGTCAGGTAAGCATGTCCGGGCATGCTTGAAGCCCGCTAATCCCGCTTTAGGATGGACTACCAGCAGGAATACCTCCCTCATGATTACATCGAATTGTCCATACCCCCAGGCAGCGACTCCAACGGCAACCCGACCTTTTTGCTCGACCCCAATCACCTTCATATCTGGCCACGACACTCGTTTATGCTGATCGCACTACCCAACAAGGTACGAAGACAGCATACGTCGACTTTTCTGGTGCTGAATTCATTTCATCAAAGAATAAAAGTTTCACGTGTACCCTCTTTGCGCCCACAAAGGAGCTCGATGAACTCGACACGACGGAGAAGTTTGTAGCCTGGTTCGAAACCCATTTTTGCGACGCGGTAGACCATATCGGACGTAGCCGTCTGGCAGAGAGCTTCGAGCAGAACCCCCGAAATTCGCTTATATGCGTAAAGGTAGTCCCAAATATTCCCAAGCCCGCTTTACCAAACTGAACCATGTCATCCACAGACCAACCCGTACCACTACAAAGATCGAGCAATCATCATCGGGGACGCCGCTCATGCAATGACGCCTTTTTACGGCCAAGGTCTAAATTGCGGGCTTGAGGATGTCCGTGTATTGGTCAACACGCTCAAAGCTTTCGGGGTATCCCCAAATACGTCGGCCGCCGGGCCTCATTTCGAAGATAAGCAGCTTTCACAAGCACTAGCCTACTATTCAGAGCATAGGCACCAAGATCTAGTAGCCATATGCGATCTAGCCATGGGAAACTAGTACGTCCCCTGACCCCATTCGATCCTTCTTTAATTAATCCGACGGTTAATTCCAGCGTCGAAATGAGACACTCGGTCACTACGCCAGTGTACAGACTTCGCAAATCGATTGATGCGTTCTTGTCTCGATTCACACCATTTGTGCCATGGCAGAGCTTGATCCCCGTACTCGCTACGACGACGTTCCCACCGGGCGCGGCCAAGGGCTGGATCTCGCTTTATACCATGGTCACGTTCCGGCCCGATATTAGCTATGCGACCGCGCAGCGCAAGGCAAGAGAGCAGGCTAGACGGGTTACTGTAGCTTTGAGACTTGTTGCTGGACTATTTTTGGTTGTTTTCCTATTTTTGGCCAGATGGATTGCTCAGCTTTTGTTGTAACTTGTATGTTGTAGACCATGATTCTCGAATAGATGTTCATGTTACGATTTTTTCTAGTTTGATAAAGACAGATTATAAATTCGACCGTGCCATGATACGATCCTTATCAGATTAGATGCCGAAGAATCTTTGCTCCACGCTGTCCACAACGTTCGGCTGACCGCGTATATAACCTTGCTGTAGATGAGATGAGATGAGATGAGCCAACCGCCCCCATAGCACTACAATGACCCTTCCGACTTTGACTCGCACTGTTGTTGTACTCGGTGCTTCATATGCAGGTGCGTTACCCGGCCATGATGACAGCTCGCGATATCTGATAAGTTTTACAGGCCATCGAGCAGTTCAGATCCTACTGCAAGTGCTCCCGTCCGACTGGAAAATAGTCGTGATCGACCGGAATACGTGAGCACTTGGATCTTATCACCTCACCTCGTATTCTAACGCCTGTTCCTTAGCCATTTTAACCGTACGTCAATCATACCAGAAATTCAAATATAATTCGAGTCTCTTCCCATAGATCTCTATGCGTTCCCAAGAATGGCCGTCATCGAAGGACACGAACATAAAGCCTGTGAGCTGCCTCGCTTTGTCGTATTCCACCCCTTACTTTGCTCCTCCAGTCATCCCGTATACCAATATCTTTAAAATTCTCAACTTTGAACAAAGACGGCTCGACGATCCCGTCTCGTCTGGACACGAGCTCGTTCACGCGCACGTCACCCGAATCGAAAAGAACCGAGTGTTTTATACACCCATCTCTTCGAACGCGGTGTCGAGCGTAGAGTTCTCGGTCGGGTACGATTACTTGATATATGCCTTGGGTTCGCATCTTCCTTCACCTATTAATGTATGGGCGGATCCCGTACCTGTACATGGGCAGGTGAGTACCACCCAAGGACGGCTTGGGTAATGGGTGGCTAAACGTGTGGTTTGGACAGCCCGAGTCGGATTTGCCGAAAATAAACAGGCACGGAGATAAGCCTGAAGGTACGAGCTGGCTCCGAGCTGCGCAGGCGCGAGTCAAGGAAGCGCATAGCGTGCTCGTTGTAGGTGGAGGTGCTCTGGGCGTTCGTAAGTCCCACTCGACCATGTTTAGGTGGCTTGAAGTAACTTGTGATGGTCAGAGTTTGCGTCTGATGCGGCAGCGCTCTACCCTCAAAAGGATATCACGCTCGTTCATTCGGGTGCGCGCCTACTCCCTCGTTTTGGCGAGTGGATGCACAATGCAGGTTCGCCGAATGTAAAAAGTTGTGACTGCATGCGCTGATATCGCATACAGCAATGGAAGGTCTGAAAGAGCTCGGCGTGTCCGTTCTCTTATCTTCTCGAGTAGACCTCGCCTCGGCTAAAGACCACGACGGGAAACGGACGCTCCAAATCATCAACGGGCGACGTGTCGGCGCAGAGCTTGTCGTACGTCCCACTTGCTTGCTTTCTCCTTCTCCGACTGACGCCGGGCAAAAAGCTCCTCTGTACAGGCCAACGCCCCAATACCTCTCTCCTCGCACGCCTCTCTCCAGCCTCTGTATCACCCCAAACGGGACTTGTCAATGTCTCGCGTAGTATGCAGCTCGGGCCCGGGGTGGACACATCGCATATAGGGGAACCGGAGCCTGTATCCCCGATGTCACATATTTTTGTCATTGGCGACGCAGCAGACGCGTTTGGTGCGCTCAACGCAGGACATACAGCTTGGGTGCAGGTACGCATCACCTTCTCAGCAGAATATCCAAGGTACCCTAACCCGGTTCATGTTTCAGGCCGAAATAGCCGCGCGGAATGTCGGGCGATTGGTTCGGGCGGAAGACGAGGCGCTCGAGCGGTACGTCGCTCCGCCTCATGCGATCAAGGTTTCGCTCGGGCTGGTGAGTTGGATTTACTTGTACCTGATCATGAGATGAATGTCTGAGATGGGGGTTTTGTAGGACCGGGCGATATATCAGAGCCGGGGCGAGTATGGGCGGCGTGGGCCTGACGAGTGCGCGCTTGATCTGAATACGTCGTCGATGTGGACACGTAGGGGGCTAAGTACGGATGATATGACGGTATAGGTGACGAGAGCGTCGTATATTCGTCATGTACATACGTTTAGCTCGGTGAACCGAGGAACATCGTTGGAGCATTAGGCTCAGCGCCAACTGGGGTTGGACCAATTGGTCATGGCTATTTATTACTTGTTCGCAAGTTTCCCTAATAGAGACCGGTGACGCAACCGGGGTTCATAGCTTAAGCGCAGTCATGATGCGAAGCCCGAGTAAAGTCCTGAAATCGGGGGGGGTGCTTTTGTCGTGTGGGTGCTGGATCAGTGATGCGCATCCTGGCGGTCGAGGTCTGGCAGGACCGCGTGCAACTTGAAGTAACCGGCCGACGTAGACAAGGCAGGTTGAACCGAAAATCGGCTACAATGCCCACTCGCTCTAGTCGAGTGGCCGGGATTGGTAGATCGCGTAGCTATCTGTCGATTCAGGCCCATGCGTCGGATATCGGGTTAATCAGACGGGGGGTGGCGCGGTGGAAGGTTCTGTTTGGGCGGACGGTGTAGAAGATTCGATTCGACGCGTGAGATTGGATGTTTCTTGCGAGTTGGTGAACGGTTTTGGCGGGCGCATGTAGTCGAATATGCGGGTGCAGTGGGCTTGTACGTCTGGCGTGTGATAGACGGTGATTTCTTGTCGAGTGTCAGGTGGTAAGATAGATGCATATACTGTCGTTCTTGGTTGCCCTTGGCCACTTCTTGTGATACGACATGGGTCTTGGGTACAGCTTGCCAGCACGCGTAACGGCAAAACCGAAGACTGCTGTGCATCGGATGAAGGACATATCAGACTGGAGCGACAAATCGCGGGGGACTGTGAATGAAATGGGCTCGTGATTGACCGCGAGGCAAGAGATCTCGACGAGACCGGGGGAACACGGTTCGGAGATGGCACACGGTGCTGGCTCATGCATTGCGGACCGGATGAAACGACAGATGGTGGGGGAGCTCAGTCACCGTTGTTGGCGGGGAAGAGAGCAATTAGCAAGTGAGGGAGCACCGCCATTACGTAGATTGTATGCGCCGATAGGCGCCGTGGCGGGGGCGATTTTGCACGAGAGCAACTTGCGGCCGTGGCTGTGTCTTGGGGCCTGGCCAACGTCAACGACTCAGCTCGCATCTTTAAAGGACCCGTCTCACTGCTGAACCCCCCGTGTCCACCGTCTCCCCCGTCGTCGCCCGCCATGCTCAGCTGCAAGCCCATGGAGCCCGTCCAGTTCCGGCTCGGCGGCGAGCACCCCGACGCGTCCGCCGCCGCCGACGACCATCTCCACATCATCACCTCCAGCGGCCGCAAGCTCAAGGCGCACCCCGCCCAGCTCCCGCAGCCGCACGAACTGACGCCCGAGCTGACCCCGAGCGCGACGCCCACCCACTCGTACTCGTCCGACGACGAGGACCCTGCCGCGCACGCCCAGAGCATCCGCGATGCCGTCGCCCGCCGCAACGAGCTCGTCGCCGCCGACGTGATCAGCACCGACAACGGTCTGCTCGCCCCGCCCGGCGAGGGCACCCCCCACATGGTGCGCTGCCGTCTACTGCCGAGCCAATGACGGCCCGTTGCTGACTGGGCTTCGCTTACCCAAATCAAATCGCCATCTATATCCATGCTTGTCTCGCTCTTTTCGCGTTTGCTCAGATGCCAGACCACCCCCCGTCCCCCTCGGAGCATACCGCTCGCCCCGCGCCCGTCGCGGAAGAACCAGAGCCGGTCGAACCACCGTCTGCCACAGAGCCAGGCGCAAAGCACGATTCGGCACCACCTCCCGCTCCGGTAACAGCACCGCAATCCGCTAATAATACCCCGCCTCTGTCTACCCGCTCGTCCTTTTTCCGCCCCCTGGGTACAAAACGCCGCTCTTCGTACAATCTTTTGCACTCTCCCCTCTCCGGCAATTCGCCCGCTCCCTCTCCCCCCGAATCCGGCTCCCAGACCCCCGCCATGACTGCGACGGCCACCGTGACCAAGAACGTGCGCAAGCAGACCTCGGTTAGCCCGCTCAACGACCTCAAACGATTCCTCAACCACCACATTCCTCATTCTCATCACCATGGACAGCACCTTCATCCGGCGGGCCATATTCCTCAGATCAAGCCGACCCAGGGTGCCAGCGCTCTCGCCAGCGCCGTCGGCACTGCGTTTGCGACCCCGACCGAACCCCACGAGACGCCGGCCACGCAGCACCGCGGTTCCGACTTTGGCACTACGCCTGCAGGCGCGACAAGCGCTTTACCAAGCGGAATTAACACTCCTCGGCATACCGGTCCGAAAGATATCGCCTCCACGCTCGGAAACTTGCTCAAGCCGCACAAAGATAAGGACCATACCCCTGCCCCAACGAGCCGATCCCCGCCTCAGTCCAGTCATTTGCTCAAGCCAGACGATGCGAGTGTACGATCGGGCGCGACGACTCCTGGCGGTGGAAAACTCGGAAACGCACAGTCTCATGGCCACCTCCCCGTTGCGAGTCTGTCAGAGGTCACTCATGCCCATTTGTCCAAAAAGTACGGAAAATGGGGCAAAGTTCTCGGATCGGGCGCAGGCGGAACCGTACGCCTCATCAAGGCCAGCACAAAGAACGGAGGTGCCGTCTATGCCGTCAAAGAATTCAGGCCGCGACGACAGGGCGAGTCGGAGCGTGAGTACCAGAAAAAGGTTACCGCCGAGTTCTGTGTTGGCAGCACGCTCAAGCACGTCAACATTATCCATACGGTCGACATCGTTTCCGATCATGGGCATTATTACGAGGTAGGTCGGCCTAGCACAGACCTCGTCTTCGAGCTGAGCGTCTGCGCCTAGGTCATGGAGTACGCGCCCTATGATCTGTTTAGTGTCGTCATGTCTGGGTCGATGAGCCGCCCAGAGATCTATTGCGTTTTCCGTCAGATCTGCGACGCGGTCGATTACCTTCACGGCATGGGTCTCGCCCATCGTGACCTCAAGCTCGATAATTGCGTGATGACCACGGATAATATCGTCAAATTGATCGATTTTGGCACTGCGACCGTTTTCCACTATCCTGGCCAGGCACTCACCCTCGCGTCGGGCGTCGTCGGCTCAGATCCATATCTCGCCCCCGAGGTCCTGCACTCGCAACAGTACGATCCGCGCAAGACTGATGTATGGAGTGTCGCGATCATCTTTATGTGCATGGTTCTGCGCCGTTTCCCTTGGAAGATCCCGGATCCCAAGGTCGACGTGAGCTACAAGAGCTTTGTCCACAGCCATCCAGACCTGTGCGTCAAGCCGACGACGGCGCCAACTGCTCCTCCTTCAGGTACCGCAACGCCCTCGCATGGACTTTCCCCACACGGCCACGTGGCGCCATTGCGGGCCGCGAGTGCAGACCTTGCCCGACCGGATGTCAACGCGCCACCTACGCACACTAGCGCCGAGGGAGGTGTCTCGCGTGCGACGACCGGAACCACCGCGACGGCTACCTCGGGGTCGCTTAGCGAGTGCTCTTACGCATCGAGCGATTCTGCGAGCACTCCGCCTGATGCGGAGGACGGTAGCCATGTGGATGATGAGCGTCGGCGAAAGGCCAAGGCCGCCATGCAGTTTACGGCTGTTCATCCGACTGGAGAAACTGTTTCCGAGTCGCAGCTTACCGAGGAGCCTACTCCGACCCGAGTCGGCTTGGCGTCGGTTCCTGAGCGAGTCGCGTCATCTTCGGAGGATAGGGGGACCCCAACCCCAAGAGAGCCTTCCACAGAAGAGGGCGATGGCAGCGTTATGGTCGAGACTATTGTGGTTCCCCCAACAGCGACGAGCCCCACGGCGACGTTCAAGTTTGACCCGCCAAGTCCCCAACCAGATCAGCACATGCCTCTCCCGACTCTCCCCGCACCACGACCGACTATGGGCGGACGCCAACGGTCTGCAACCTCGCCCCATCCCCCGCCAAGTGCGAGCCAGAGCAGCCTGCCTGCGTTTTCGACGCCCAAGGCACAGCCCACGACGCTCGATATTCCCGGACGACCGCGTACGGATAGCGCTGCGACCTTTAGCGCCGGTGGTCCCGACTCGATCTTCCGGCTCCTGCCGCGTGAGACCCGGGTCGCGATCCGGCGGATGATGTTTATCGAGCCCGCGGCGCGGTGTACAATTGGTGCGGTGCTGCATGGAACCAAGGGCGGGCTCGTCTGCGGGTGCGGCGGGAAAGAGTGCGGTGGCGAAATGAATCACCATGCGTCGGAAAAGGAGGGGACCGACGAGGCTGAAGTCGAGGGCGCAGACGAGTGGCTGAGCTCGATCGTGCCATGCTCGTGTCTGACACCGGGGCATAAGCCTGACCACTCGCACGTCAAGATTGCCGTAGACGACAAGGCACCCAAGCGGAGGTTCTTCTAGGCAAAAGGCTGTCGGATTTCCAACTCTGAGTCGATTTTGGCTTGGTATGATCAGAGCTGGGGAACGACAACCTTTGCTATTTGTGTATTATTTGATGGAGCACCTTGTATGTTTGGCTCGCCTTGCAGGGTCGGGCGCGCCGTATATTCCACATTCTTACGTGCTAGCGAATCGCTGCACCCTTGTTCGAGGACATCCCGTCTCTTTTCCATCGTAGACGATTGTTTGCGCGTATGTTCCTCTTCCTTTCTTTCTTGTTTGCGCCTACATTTCATTATAAAAATGCGTGCAATGTAAATCCATAGCTTAACGAAATGAACGTGAACGTCCGCGCCAGCCGAGCCTAGAAGGCAGCATCATGCCAAAGATGTTATGCTCCGGGATGTACATGAGAGTCTAGGGTGATTAAGCTGGGCGACGACATTCCAACGGGCTCACAGTTCTTCCTTGACCTTGCGCTCCTTCTTGCCCTTGGTCTTGGACTCCTGCGCGTCCTGGTCCCACTCGTCCCGAACATCATAGCCCGCGGCCTTGAGGACTCGAGCGAGCCTGGCCTGCAGCGCCTCCATGTCGGGTACCGCCCCGTCATCGACGGTGTCGAGCACCACGTCCCGAAAGTCAATCTCGTGGGCGCCATTGTCAAGCTCGATGCGGATCTTTTTGCCAGCGAGCGCCTTGTCCTGGGCGTGTGCGCTAAAGAGTGCATTCAGCGCGACCTCGACAAACTTTTGGTTCTTCCCAGTCTCCTCGACGGACTTGGCCGACTTGTCCTTGGCCTGGACCGGGGGCGGGGCAGGCGGGAGGATTGGGCGAGAGGGGGCGAGGGTGTTGGGAACAGGGCTCTCGAGCTGGGTACGGTCGAATGTGACGGTTTCGTGTGGGACGATCTCGCGGCAGCGGACAGGAGCTGCCTTGACGCTGTCGCGCTGAGACCTGAAGCCCGGCTCGCTGCAGATGCGAGGTGTGTGGATGACGATGAGGTAGCTGGAGGGGGTGCGGGGTCAGTCTCGAGGGGGGGGGGGCAATGTAAAAGGGCAGGGGACATGATCTAGGGCTATGATAGAAGAACGTACTTGCACACGCTGACTTCTTTTACAAAGACGATATGATCGACCGAGCTCATCGAACAATGGAACTGTGCGGGAATCCGGTCAGTCTCCGTGAGAGCGAGCGCATATACTCCAACTTGCCTGAATCTCGATTTCTCGCTTGCGTCCCGTCTTGTCGCACTGGGTGCCATCGCCCCAGCGCTGCACGAGGTACCGTTGATCGGCCGCGCGCTGCAATTCTAAATTGGCCGCTGCGGCTTCTGCCTGGCGACTGACATCGTTCCCGGCCTTGTGCTTCACCGCGGGTGATACGCCCAGATTGTATGCCTCCCACTGTGATGTGATGAGCACCGGGCTGGGCGAGGGCTGAGCTCGATTCTTACCTCTACGTCCTCCTCGGGAATGCGTCCTTCTGTGGGCGAAATGAGAAACGAATGGGACGGCAGGTGAAATACCTACGAATTGGATGCGGATGGGCATGGGTCATCTCGCGGAACTGGCGAACATGGTCGTTATGACAGTACGAGTATGTAAACCACCCTTTGTATGCGATGCAAGGTAGGGGTGTCAGTGATCGTAGGCGGGGTTCTCAATACCAATCGCGGTCACCTTGTCGATGCTGTCCGAGTCACAAACTGTCAGTATCGATCCTGGCAGTGGCTGGGCACTGTCACCCACATAAAGGCATTTTCCAGACAGGGGCTGCAATAAACTCCAGGTCTTGCTGGGGTGCGACGGCGGGGGGTCTTCCGGTGGAGCGCTGCCCGCATCCGGGGGAGGGATGAGACAGATGTATTCTTTTCCGGGACCGAGACGCATATGCTCGAGGCGGTGTTGGCCCGTCGAACGCGACCTAGCCTGGGGCAGCGGAAAAATAGATTAGTAAATTCCGCCACGGCGTTAAAGTGAGCTATTCGAGGGTGGGTTCTCACATCCGAGTTTATCGTCTCGCCGTCCGTAATCTGGGGCCGAATTGTCCTAGGCGAGCTTTCGTCCCAAGGCTGCTCTAGAAATTCCTTTTCGCCCCCTTGGAGCCCGTGCGCGAGCCAGTGCCGGGCGGTCGCATTTGGCAAAGGCAACCCGTTCAAGAAGCCGATGCTGTATTTTGGGTACGCATAGACATCGTCGGGCAACGAGCTGTAGGCAGCAGCCGTCGAGAGCGACCAAACAGCGGCCAGGGTGGCTAGCGGACGACTCAAGGTCATGGTCTCCAAGTCGAGGTATTTGATACTGACGTGTCAGCACCGGGGTGGCAGGAGTCCACAGGGATAGACTCGAGGTCAGCAGGGCTGAAATCCAGTGTTCTTGCGATGGACTTCGACATACATTTTTACCATTTTACAGGCGTAGAAAACCCAGAAAAAGACAGTACCTAGGCCTGGATGATGAGGCTACGCCGGAATGAGCGACTGGCCATCACCGGGCTTTCAACTGCCCAGGACCATCACATGCAGATTGCGCGCACGGTTCTCGAGAGTGGGCACGGCCGTTTCGAGCGATAGACGTGTGCGGGCAACAAATGACCTAGCATGTAGGGTAGGCGAGAAAGGGGTTGGCGTCAAGGGCATTCCTTCGGGCTATCATCCGTGCAGCGCGTTCGTGGTCGGCGCCTGCAGCGAGAGGTGCTGTACCTCCCTGGAGACACAAAGGCATTTTCCCAGCGGGTTGACAACCTGATACATAACCGAATATCGGATTGAATTACGACAAGTTATCGGAAGGGGGAGCAACCTTTTAGGCGAATGTCGACCGGAATACCGGGCCCCATTCACTCGCCCGAGCGCCGCCGTCGAACGCTATCGACGTGCGCCATCGCCGGGAGCACACTGCTTGCGACTGTGTCTGGCTGCGCGCTGCAGCGACGGGGCCCCGGCGGCGAACAGAAAGGAGCGGGCGAGCCAGGGACGGGCGGACCCTGATCATCGTTACGATTTCCGACTTGCGCCTGGCATGGGCAGAGGAAAAATAGAAGAATCGATTGTAAACATTATAATTCCTCGGCATCTGGCTACCCTCGCCAGACGCCCGTTTGTTTTTCCTCTTGTTTATATCTTCCCCCATCTGCGTCCGCTCCTCTGACCACTCCCTCCTGATGTCCAAGCGCAAGCCAGACGACGAGCTCGACGCGTCCGACGAGGAGCACCACCAGCCGCCGTCGGAGCACGGCGAGTCTGAGCAAGGTGCGCATGAGGTCATCCCCTCCCCTGTCACATTTCCCGCTCACGCTTGCCTTTGTCCACTGCGTCAGATGAAGTCCAGGACGAAACTCCACCGCCACAGCCCAAGAAGCGACGAGGTCGCCCGCCTGGCTCCAAGAACAAGCCCAAGGCCGCCGCCGCGGGAGCTTCTGTGCCCGGTGACGCAGCCCCGACCGTCAAGAAGAAGCGTGGTCGCCCACCCAAGGTCAGCACCTGCGTCGGTAGCCATACTGCTCGCTGACGGCCCGCACCAGGTCCGCACGCCCGAGGAGCTTGCCGCGATAGAGGCCAAGAAGAACCGGCCCAAAGGCAAGCGGGGCAGACCGCCCAAGAAGCCGCGAGTCGAAGAGAACAAGGCTGAGGGATCGTCGGCGGCGGCTGCTACGTCTGCTGCGTCTGCAACGCCCGCTGCGCCCACCGCGCCTGCGCCTGCACCCGCGCCCGCTACGACCGCACCCGAGACGACGAGTGGCCCTGCCCCCGCGGCTGAACCGGCCGCAGAGCCAGCTACGGCCCCCGCCACGACTGACTGACCGAATGTGTATTTGTGACTCGGTTTCTGGACGTTGTCCGCGCCGCTCCTTGTGTTCGCTTTGCTTTGCGAGATGTATTTCGGACACCCCCTTCTGTATAGCCCCCTTGGCACACTATCCTTGGAATGCTGTTCCCCATTCTTTCTCTTGTTTTTCTCCATGTTTTTTCTGTTTCACATGCATGTGATCCCTTCCTTCTGTTCGTGTGTACTCATAGCTGAAGTGAACCTGGGTCACTATACATCTGCACCCGCGTGGGAAGTGTATTCGCCCCCACACGCTTGTCAGCAACCAACCCTTGAGCATGTATTTCTTATCACTCCCGGCGGCAAAACCGACTGACGGCACGCGACGGTGATCACGACGATCTAACGACTGACGGCCTCGTGGCCAGGAGACTAGACCGAATGTTTGTCAATCATCCCGCTTTGGGTCTAACCCAAGTCCGCGAAAAAGCTCGGAATGAACGCTAAGTCCGGTCATCCTGATTGCCGACTTGGGCCTAGCCGGTACCCAGGGATGATGGACACAAGGTAATCCTAGTGGCGTAGGAGATGACGTATTTCACTGTCAGCCACAGCTCGGTCCGGAATGCGATCTAGGCGCCTACTCTACATGGCTGAAATTATCCAGAAATACGTATTTTACCCGACTGTGGGCTGA